>JAASFV010000001.1:0-116537 GCA_023334015.1 Globisporangium paddicum
AGCTGCGATTTCACCACGAAAGTGTTCTGATGACGTTCTCTAACATACTAAAAAAAGCTCGTCCGCAAACACAAAACTCGAAAAAAAATCCACATAATTCAATTATTTTTTGCTGTCCTTAACTTTTTGGCGTGCACTGTACTAATGAATTTCGATACATAACGGGGAGGTTTTGACCCTTTTTATGCCGTAGTGAGGCCAACCTTAAAACGATGTCGCCCATCTCGACAAATTTTGGTGGTGAAAACGGTATCTCGAAAAACGTCAAAAATGTAGAGAAGAAACTACAAACTTTCATACAAAAAATTCGGGTAGTCTTAAACTCCCTGCCAGAGTGTATGCGCGCAGGGTGGCATAATTCAAAAGATCGCTCACCAGACAAGAGAAGCTTCACCAAGAGTCATTATGAGCGCGCTGGACCAGTTGCTGGAGGACATGAAGGAGAAGCTCAGCGTGGCGCCCACGCCGCCGCAGCCGCCTACACGCACATCTCTCTCGCGTGTGACGTCCGCACCACCGGCACCAGTTCGCGCTCGGCACAACCAACCTTATCAGCAGCCGACTGCGCCGACGCCTGCCACGCGCCGCGTGCCTTACACCCAGCAGCGCATCTACCGCTTCGCCGCGAAAGACGGTCCACAACACACCTGGCGCTTCGTTAATAGAGCCAAGTCGTCGGACCCGAACGTTGCAGCATTCAAGTCCCATCTCCAGCGCGTCGGCAACGCCAGCAGCTACAACAACAACCAAGGTGGGTCAAACTACAATGCATGGATTCAAGAATTCAGCCCGAGCTTCATCGAAGACATTGGGAAGGAGGATGTCGTGCTGCCCGATGACGCGCAGCTGAAGATCAAGGGGTCACTGGGCAAGTCCCACTTCCTGCTCAGACGCCTGGATCCGGCCCGCAAACTCGACTGGCGTTCTCTTCAGCACCTTGCTGTGAAGCGTGACTTCGTGTCGCGCTGGTCTAACATTTGCGACACGAGTGATGAAAAAGTAGTCGCGCTGGTTCGCGAGCTGGAGAGCAAGATCTCGTCGTCGCATGCGATATTCAAGGACAAACTGACTGTGCACGTCAAGACCCCCATTGAAGGCAAAGAGTGTCGTCTCAAGTACCACTGCGTGGACGGCCAGTGGGAGCTACTCAGCCGCAATTCGATCGCCAAGGTGTTCGCGACGTATGATGTGCTCATGGACAATGCGGTCGCGTTCCGCGTGCGCGTCTCAACGAAGCTGCCTGGTGAAGAAGAGGTGTATGACGCGGTGGTGAGCCATGTGGAGATCAACACGCCACCAGGAGGTGACGTCTTTCACACTACTGTGACGCTCCGTAGCGATGTGCCGCGGGGCTATCATATCGGGTCATTTGCGCTGCAGAAGAAGGTGTACGTTGTGCATGGCGGCATGCGCTACATGCTCGCGTACCTGGATGCTGCGAAGAGCGAGCTCCGACTCGAATGCCGCCTGGCGCGACCGCATGAGATGAATGAAAAAGCGAGTGCTACTGGTAACAGGAGCGTGGCTAAGCAGCAGCAAGATCCTGATGAAGATGCGTCGATCCACGGACAGTGTCAGCGACTTGTGCGTCGCCTGCTCGCCGCGATCGGACGCCCGTGAGAGACAATGCTGGCGCCATGTTGATGCGACGAAGTGCTTGTGTGTTTTCAAGTTCAGATATCACAGCTTTATATTTGTATCGTACCGTCTTTCTTTGCTTTTTCTCCAATCTGTCTATGAAAATCATCGGGTGCAAAAAAGCGGGAAAACCCAAAACAGAATCGAATCGACAGGCTCGCAGACACACGATCCGATAGCAAAATGCAGACGCGGACCATGCTCGTGGCGTCGATCGCCGCGCTCGCGGCCGCGTTCGTGGCCATCGTGCTGCTGGGTATTGGTTCCCCGAGCGACCTGCTCGCGGCCGTGATTCCGGACCTGTCGCCGGTCGCGGAGGACACCGTGCCGCGCCTGCCCAGCGTGCACGACCTCACGGCGCCACTCGCCAAGATCGCGTTCGGCTCGTGCAACGATCAGAGCTTCGAGCAGCCGCTCTGGAACACGATCGCGGCCCACAAACCCGAGCTCTGGCTCTGGATGGGCGACAACGTACGTGACACTTGGCCCCGCATGTCATTGCGAGAGCTTGTTTATCTGATATTTGTCAATGTTGTGCAGATCTATGCGGACATGAAGCCGATCGACGAGCCGCGCCCAATGCCGCCAACCAAATTGTTCACTGCAGCGTCGAGTGAAGTGTTGCTCGAGCGCTACGCGTGAGTCTATTGCTGTATGTATTGCTCAGGATTGCTATGATATCGCAACTCACAGCGTGTGGTGTGTGGCTCTTCGTATAATGACCAGCAAGCTGATGTCCAATCCCGACTACACCGCGTTCGTGAACAAGACGCCCGTGATCGGGATCTGGGACGACCATGACTTTGGCATCAACGACGGCCACAAGGGCTACTTCAACCGCGTTGAGAGCCAGCAGATCTTTCTGGACTTCATGAACGAGCCTGTTGACTCGCCCCGCCGCAAGCAGGAGGTATGCATGTAGGCGTCTTTGATGTTCAAGCCCATGGTAAATGCTCACTCTGTCGCTATTGTTGTGTCGCCGTAGGGTATCTACACGTCGTACACGGTCGGCTCTGGGGGCCAGACCGTCAAGTTTATCCTCGTGGACAACCGATACAACCGCGACTCCTACGACACGATCGGCGGAGACTTACTTGGCGCTGCACAGTGGACGTGGCTCGAGAACGAGCTCATGGGCTCCACGGCGGCGTTTAACGTGATCGTGTCAGGCATCCAGATCCTGCCGGACGACCGCTTCTCGCTCGCAGAGGGCTGGAGCAGGTTCCCAAACCAGCGCGAACGTCTGCTAAAGCTCATTCTTGCGTCCAAGGCCAAGGGAGTGATTCTGTTGAGGTACATGGTAAAAAGTACTTTTTATTTTGTCTGATTGGAAATGTATCCCTAACATTCGTGTATACTCTGTGTGTATAGTGGTGACGTGCACTTTTCCGAAATCAACCAGGTCGTGTGCTCGAACGGTGAGAACCTCATCACGGAGATTACGAGCTCGGGCATGACGCACAGCTGGGTACGCAGTGTCTACCTCTCGCCATCACATCTAGCCAACGATTTTTCTAACATTGTTGGTCTTTCGAATTGTTGCTCGTGAACGCGCAGATGGAATTCCACGTTCCTGCGATCAAATTCTTCCCAGCGCTGCTCTTCACGTGGGCTAACCTCATCCTGCCGTGGGAGTTCCGTCCACAGCACGACTCACTCTACGGTTACCTCAACTGGGGCAAGATCGACTTTGACTGGGACAGCAAGCCGTTCCCAGTCGCGACTGTGTCGGTGCGCGGCCGTGATGACAAAGTAAAGCTCCAGTACGAGTTTGAGTCCAAGGCCGCGTTCTCGGAGACCCCTGCCGAGGACGCAGTCACGTGCCAGCCAACGCGACTGATGGAGCCGTGGCGACGCATCTTGTGGCAGCTGTCGTTCGCTGCTGTGGTTGGTCTTGTCATCCTGTCGATGCTCATGAGCGTGTTAGTGGGCGTGTGGCTCGTGTGGTATTTCACTTCAACGCTGCTTGGGCTGGTATTCCAGACTATCAAGGGCTTGGTGGTCAAGGAGAAGGACGAATAGAGAGAGACGCAATCGTGTCGTCGTAGAGAAAGGCAAACTGAGTGAGTATTGCATTTATAGGAGAGGTTACATCGTTTGCTTTAGACACAATATAGATTTTCGGAACTTTGAACAGTTGGTAGCGGCCATCCACATGTGCGTTCACAGCATATTGAAGTCGTGCGGTAACAATTTCCAACAATGTTGGACCTCGCGGACCAGTATCGGCGGAAGCAGCTCTATCATCGCGTCTACGAGAAGCGCGTCGCGGCAATCGATGCACGGGAACTCGAGCTCCGGCGTGAAAATGCGCTGCGTGAGGAGATCGAACGGAATATGAAAGACTTTGTCGCGACGTCGCTGCAGAGTCACTACCGCGGCTATAAGGGGCGACGTATCGCCGCGATCGCCAAACGGCGCCACCAAGCAGCGATCCAGGTCCAGCGGATCGCCCGTGGCCTATTGGCTCGAAGGCTCGCTGCACGAGAGCGCCGGAAGCTACGCCAGGTTTTGCACAGCCCTGTGGCACTCAAGCTGCTGCTCGAACGGTCGACGCTGGTGCGCACGGTTAAGAACTGGCAGGAACTGCTCGACTCGCACACGAACGAGCATTTTTACTTCCACATCTTCACGCACGACTCGCAGTGGCTGCCTCCCGAGCCATACTTTGAGTTCCTGCGGTGCCAGTGGCCCGAGTGCGAGTTCGCCGCCAAGACGATCCACGAAATCCATGACCACTACCGCACGCTGCACGTCTGGTACTGCCCCGTGTGCATGGCCAAGGTCTCTACGTGGACGTTTCCCCAATGTCCCATCTGCAAGAGCGAGTGCAGCCACGACCCAGTTACAGGCGAGATCCTGGGCCCAGGCGAGACGCAGCTCCACGCGATCAAACAGTTCAAGGACGCCGAGGATGAGGTGAAGCGTCAGAAGGAGGAGATGCAGCAGCACCGCATGCTCGTGTGGGCGGAGTTGGTGGCCCAAGAAGACAAGTTCCACGCGCGCGCGCGACGCAAGAAGAGCCGTCTGGCCTTTGGAGGCAAGGCCTCGGGCCAGACTTTGGGCTCGACAGTCTCCACAGCCTCAGCGGGTGGCGCTTCGTCATCGATGGAGACCTTGTTAGAAGATGAAGATGCAATCCTCAAACTGGCACAGATCGACCTGTCTATCATGAGGGTCAAGTGGATCACGTCCGTCCAGCGACGCGCCAAGGACTCGCGGGTGTTTGCCAAGTCACTCCTGCCCTTTGGGAGCTTGTACGTGGGCGACTTCCACCCGAAGGACCACCACTTCGACGGATTTGGTGAGATCTTGTACACGAATGGGGGGAAGTACACTGGCCAGTGGAAGGACAACCTGCGGTCCGGCAGGGGCATCTACCAGAGCTCTAGTGGGAACGAGTACGTGGGTGAGTGGCTCGCTGGACGCAAGCATGGACTGGGCACCCACACGCTGTCGACTGGCGAGCGATATATTGGCCAGTTCGTGGAGGGCAGGTACCAAGGTCTCGGGGCATTGTTTGCTGTGAATGGTGACAAGTACGAGGGCGAGTTCTCAGCGAACGCACCCAACGGCAATGGGAAATTCAAGAAGGTAAACGGCGATCGCTTCGTTGGCACGACAGTGAACGGCCAGGCCCAGGGCGTTGGGATCCTTGCCAAGGCCGACGGTGAAGTGTACAAGGGCGAGTGGGTGAACGATTATCGACACGGCCGCGGCGTGTGCTTCTACCCAAATGGCGCGGTCTACTCTGGCGAGTGGTGGCATGGCCGGTGGAGCGGGTCAGGGGTCTACATCTCGAGCGAGGGCATCCGGTACATAGGCAAGTTCATGAATGGTGAAAGGCACGGTAAAGGCAAGCTCGTGTTTGAGAACCAGGACATGTTTGACGGCTTCTTCGTGCACGATGTGGCCCAGGGCGAGGGCCCGACAAAGGGCGTCTATCGCTTCTTCGAGAGCGGCAATATGTACATTGGCGGCTGGGCCAGGAACAGGCGAGAGGGCAAAGGCACATATATGTTTCGCGATGGCGGTGTCTTCTCCGGCTGCTTCTACGATGACCACGCCCAGGGACGAGGCAAAATGGTGTACGCCAATGGGAATGTGTACAAGGGCGAGTTCCTACGCGCCGAGAAGCATGGTGAGGGCGTCTATCACTGGGCGAACGGCAGTGTGTACGAGGGCCATTTCGAGCATGGCTTGATCTGTGGCGTTGGGCAAATGGCGTACGCCAGTGGTCATTGGTATGAAGGCCACTGGGAGAAGAACAAGAAGAATGGACATGGAGCTTTCCATTACCAAAATGGCGATATCTACCAGGGCGACTGGGTATCAGACCACCGCCATGGTCAGGGCAAGTTCGTCTGGAGCCCAGAAACCCCACTACAGGAGAGCTATGAAGGCAGCTGGGATTTTGATCGCCGCCATGGGAAGGGCAAGTATTGCTATTCTAATGGCACAAGCTACGATGGCGACTGGGTCTTTGGCAAACGCCAGGGCACCGCGCTCTTCAAGTGGCAGAGCGGCGATTTCTACGACGGCCAGTTTGATAACGAGATGCAGCATGGCGCGGGCAGCTTTTACTGCGCAGCCAGTGGCGACTTGTACGTCGGTGAGTGGGTCGAGAACGTCCGCGAGGGCCATGGAAAGATCGTGTACGCCAGCGGGAAAGTCTTTGAAGGCACGTTCCATGAAGGCAGGCGCCATGGTGACGGCGTCATGACGTATTTGGATGGGAATCGCTTTAAAGGGACGTGGAACCGAGACAAGAAGCAGGGCGGCGGCTCGTATTTGCTCAACGTCGGTGGTGATGGTGAGCAAAAGAGTGCTGAGACGCTTAACATCCGTGTCTTCGGATACTAACAACAACGTCCGAGGTTTACTGAGGTTATCCTCAATGCTATTCAGAGCACGAACCTAGTCTAGTAGACGTATTCGTAGGGTGTCGTGGTGCCCTGGCGCATCTGGAACTCGCCGAAAAGGTCGGTGTCGAGCGCTTCTTGTGTCCTCGAGACTATCCCACCTGCGTAGCCTCGCAGGTCTTGGTCCAGCGCAGTGAGGTCGAGAATCTGCACCTCGTTGAACTTTTCCAGGTTGATGCGACAGACCTTGCCGGAGAACAGTCCGCCGTCGAAGAACGGCACGAAGAAGCCGTACTTGCCCGATACAAAGCCGCCTCGAAAACCTCGGAGCGAGTCGTCGGGTCGGTCGGGCACTTGACTGCGATACGTAGTGGCCAAATCCAGAAACGTCACACCCTCCGCTGAGAATTTGGTCGTGTCTAATCGCGCGACCTTGCCCGAATGGACCTTTGAGCTCGGGTTGTAGAACTTGGACCGACTTGGGACGAAGATGACGAACTGCTTGTACGCAAACCCACGCATGAAGCCACGTAGATCATCGTTGACTGTGGCCAAGTCCACGTAGGAGATCGAGGCGAAGTCTCGAAGATCCACGCGAGCGACAAGCGATGAGTAGGCGTTGAATTCGGCTGGTGACGCCACGCGTCTGCGCATGTACGGGATGAAGAAGGCATAGTTGGCAACTATGATGAGGTTTATGAATCACAGCAAAACGTTAGATTAGGCTAAAATGTACCAGCACAATATAAGAGCCACGGACCTCGGACGGCACCACTGAAGCCCACAAGATCAGGGTGGACCTTTGAGAGGTCGAGCGAGTCGGCTGTCGCAAACGTCTGGAGGTCCACGCGCACCACAATACCCGAGTTGGCGACTGGGAACTCGCGCAAGTTTGCCGTCTTCTCCTCTGCTGTCAGAGGCTTGAGGAACGGCACGAGGTAGGCAAAGTTGTTATCTAAAGCACGTCAGTCTCATAGTAGGTTAGCCGAAAATTCCCGTGAGCCGCGACAAACTCAGCAAAACGTACACACAAAGGCCGAGCTAAAGCCGACGAAGCGAGGGTTGATCGCCGCCAAATCTAGCACCGTGACGCCTGTGGCTGTGAAGTCGTTCATGTTGACGCGCACCAGTTTCCCAAAGAGCCCTTTTTCATTCTCGAGGGGCGCGAAGTAGGCGAACTTGGCGTCCGTGAACGCTGAGCCAAAGCCCCGGAGGTCGCTGTTGATCTTGGTCAGGTCAAGCTGTTCGATGAACGGCGAGTCTGCGAACGTGAGCGTGAGAATCCGGATAATCGTGCCCATGTAGCTTACGCCGTTGTAATACGGAGCCAAGTAGAGGTACTCCGAATCCATGAGCACTCTTGCGGGGTTTCCACCGCCCACGTGGGAAGGGAGAGGCTGAAATTGCGGCTCAAAGGTAAGCCGCCACTTGAAAACCTTGTAGTTCGGGTCGTCGGCTGCTGGGACAGTGTAAGTCTCGTTAATGAACCACGTCTTCGCAAATCCCGTGAGTCCGCCATAGAAGCCTTTAAAGTCCGGATTGAGTGTCGTGAGGTTCACCACACTCACCTGGCCGCTGTATGGGCCAATGCCCATCTCAGACTCGTAATCGCTGAACTCGAGAAACCGGGCTGGACGTGGCCGCTTCTTGCCCTTCACGTCGAGTTTTAAACGTACGACGCGGCCGTGGAAATCTCGGTTAAAGTACGGCAGCAGGAACGCGTACTTGGAGGCTGGATGCCAAGAACAGAGGGTGTGTCAGGCACTGGATAGTCTCAAAATGATTGGTGTGGGAGTATTAGTCTTACCGTAGATGTTGTAGTCACTGGAGACTAGGATCGAGCTGCTGCCCATGCCTTCTTTGACAGCCATGGCAAAGATCCTACACGAGTACGCTGGCAGGATGATCAGCTCTCCGTTTTGAGCCACTCCAAAATTTGTGGTGGCCCCAAAGAGAGCCGCTGAGCTCACGGTCAACGTCTCTGCGACAGTGAGCGCCTCGACTCGGTAGTAGATCACAGCGGCGAGCTTGTTGGTGAAGAGCCTGACTGCAATCTGCGTGGAGTAGAGTCCACCATTGGGCTCGAGCTCTGGAGTAGAGATCACACCCTGCCACTCGTAGTATACGCCTGTAGGGAAGTCCAGAAAGGCCTCGGGGTGCGTGTACCGGTCCGTGTAAGAGACGTAGCAGACGAGCGTCACGGTCTCAAAGTCGAACGAGAGGCAGAGAGCCTCCGCTGCGCACTGCGAGGCGCAGGCTTCTGGACTCGAGTTGAGGAACGTGCCACCCTCGAGAAAGCCGCGCATGCCTTTCTTCTGCACGGCACGGAAGCTGTTGAGGCTTGCAGAACTGGATGTGAGGCGCCGCTGGTGGTGTGAAGTCGTAGAAGTCTGTTGGAGCTCTTCATTTGACGCAATGGTGCTCAGGAAGGAGGATCGTTCGCAATAGTCTGTGAAGAAACTTGAATGTGGCCGGAGAAGGGAGTTAATCATTTACAATAGATAAGCACATAGTCATCTGCGACGTACCCGACGGCCGATATGGAGAGCACTGACCCGCTAGAACCGCTGAGGAGCCAGCTTATGACCAGTACCACGAGCTGTAGGATGGTCTTGAAGCTCGACACCGGACATCCGCATGCGCTCAACTGTGTATTAGCGCTCAAAGTCTGCATGCTTGCGCTGTGAAGGCTGGCTGGATGTTGGCTTGGGCTATTCGCTGCGCCGAGTCGTGGAATCAACTGACAATGTTGATAATCTAAATTCAAATTTCGTTTCTAATTACAGAGAAGCCTCATCCGACTTGCAGCTTACAAAACCGCCGCCTGCAGTGAGCCACTCACTGATAGTGTCAAAGCAGCGCCTCTCTCAGCTTCTGATCCGCCTTCCTCCAGTTCGGACGCTGGTCTGCTGTTGTTGTTGTCGTGGAGATCTTCAACTTCGCTCTCATTCTCGGGCTTGGCACTCTCCCTTCTACTGCCTTGGGCGCTGTGCTTGCGCTCGAGCTTGCTGCGAATGTCCTCGAGGGATGTGACGCCGTCGAATGGGACAATCCGCTCGCCAGCAGGACCTCTGCGCTTGCTCTTTTCAACGGACGAGTTGGTTATTTTCTTAAGCGAGGTCAGTGCACTTGTGTCACTGTTGACTGGAGACTTGGCGGATTGGAGTGCAGGACTTGTGATGATCTTGAGAGGCGAAACAATGTTGGAGCCGTGCTTGGTGGCCTTGATGATCTTGCCTGGGACGGCCATCATAGTCTTGGCCTTGGACTTTGGTTTCTCCTTTGCCTGGGGTTTGTCGTCTTTCTTCACCAGGGACTTCGTGGGCTTGGCTGCAGACTCTTCAGTCCGCTTTCCGGTTCGAGAGGTTGGAGGTTTTGAAGGTAAGTCTGAGCCAGCTATTGGCTTCTTGAATTTGCATTTCTCTGCAACTGGTGGTTGATCAGGGGTCTTCCCTGTCCTTGCGGTAGCAGCCACTGGCTGAGTACCAGGCTCTGACCCAGTCTTGATCTCAGCTGAAGGTAGGATCGCACTCATGCTCACTGACCTCGTGACTGGCGATGTGCCAAAGATCGAACCTCGTCCAGCGAGACGAGAGCTGCTGTCTTTCTTCGAGAGCGCCTTGTCGGGAGTCTCGGGCCCTGCGACATCGTCAGCCTTGCTCATCTCGCCACGCGCGTTCTTCCCACGACCAGCCAACAGGTCCACGGACGAGTGGCTTCGCGCTGGCAGCTGACTCTTCTGTTGCTGGAGCTTCTGTTGCCTCTCATCCTTCAGCCGCTTCAACTCATTCTCACGGTCCGCCTTCGTAAGCGCAACGCTGAATTCGTACACAATACTAAAGAACTCGCAGGCGCCGGCCATGGACGCTGCTGTGGGTGGGCCAGAGCTCTCGGGCGTCTGGGCCTCATCAGCGTCCGTGTCCTTGTCAAAACGCTTCATGGTGTCTTTCAGAAGCTGCATCGTGCTATCGAGTTCGTCCTTGAGAGCAGCCGTGGTGCTGCTGGCCGTGTCCATGAACTCGTCCATGACCTTTACAAACAGATCGCAGCTCTCCTTCTCCTCGATCGAGTTTTTGAGCTTCTGCGCACTGAGCTCGTTGCCGACATTTTCAGTCACCTCGGTGATCTTGAACATGTCAGCCTGGAGCTCTGGGATTGGGATGTTCTGAACGTCGTAGAGCGACGAGAGAGCGTCGCCCAGGCGCACGAGGTTCCCCTTCTTCAGACGAATCATGCGCGCCACAAAGTGCAGAAGCGTCACGGCCTTGTCGATCGATTTCAGCTGTGAGAGCTTGGTCAAGTCACCCAAGCGGAACCCCTTGGCGTCCCCGCGATTTGTGCCCTGGTTCATCTTGTTCCCTACCTGTAGAACGACCAGCAGCGTCGTCTTGAACTCGGTACTCTGTGCGATCTCCGTACTAGCAGTCCGGAGCTTGGTCACTTTGGTCTGCAGGTCGCGCACCAATGTTGGAAATTGGAGCTTGGCCTGGAGCGCAGATAGCCGCTGCTTAAGTCTGGGTACAGAGATGAGCTCTTTTAGGATGCGCTCGGCCTCGTTCAGCGTGAGCACGTCGCCCTGGAAGCCCGTGATAGCCGCGATCTCTTCTTCGGTGGGCATGATCTTGAGCAAACCCTGAACGCGCTCGATTGTGAGCACGTTCGCGTCGAGCTTCATGATCGCCTCTCGTAGAGCAGCGTTGCTCATGCGGAACTGCTTGATGATGATCGAGATGTTGTTGGCGCGCGAGCGGTCAATCAGGAACACCACGCGCGGTGAGCCAACCGGAGAGCCTGGAGGACCAGCAGCTGTATGGTCCACAGAGTTGGTGCGTCCTCGGGTGCCAGCAGTGCCGGGTCCATTCGCAGCCTGGGGCGGTGGGAACTCGGCCTCCAAGACGGTCAGATCGCCCTCGTTGAGAACCAGAGGCATTTGGTTGCTCTGCTCAGTGCTCTCCTTGTCAATCTCCTCCCAGATTGTACCTCGGATGGCCTCGCCCTTGAGTTGTTGCCAGTAGAAAGACCGGGTCGTTTGCTTCACTGGTGGCTTGATGGAGATCGCTAAGTGCGCTCGACGGGCAGCGTTTGTCGCAGGCTTGGCTACTTCAGTGGTTTGACCTCCGGTAGCTGGAGTGAGCACTGCGTCGGGCGTATCAAGTAGCTCAGGTTGGAGTCCAGCCATCTGCATCTTCGCCTTCACGGTTGGTGGTGGCGCCCCCATGGCCAACAATTTAAAGAACTTGGCGTACTCCGGATCCTCCTTCACGAGTACCGCGGGTTTACACTCTGCTGGTGGGTTCAATGAGGCGTTAGGGGTGTCCAGGAGCTCAGGCTTGAGCCCTGCCATCTGCATCTTGGCCTTGACCGTCTCTGCTGGGGCGCCCATAGTCAGCAGCTTGAAGAACTTGGCGTACTCGGGGTCATCTTTCACCAGAACCAGAGGCTGTGCCGCTCCAGTAGCTACTGGTGGGTTCAGTGGCGCGTCAGGGGTATCCAGGAGATCAGGTTTAAGTCCAGCCATCTGCATTTTGGCTTTGACAGTGGGTGCTGGAGCGCCCATAGATAGTAGCTTGAAGAACTTGGCGTACGCAGGGTCATCTTTAACCAGTACCAGAGGTACTGAGGCCTGTGCGGCTGGCTCATCTTTTTCTGGTTCAGCGAGTACTGCATCAGGTGTGTCCAATAGCTCAGGCTTTAGTCCCGCCATCTGCATCTTGGCCTTTACGGTGGGTGGTGGCGCCCCCATAGACAGCAGCTTGAAGAACTTTGCATACGCAGGATCTTCTTTGACCAGAACTACTGGATTTTTTGCAAGCGGAGCTTGACCTGATGCGGCGTCGTCTTTCCTAGGCATCTCAGCGTCAGGAGTGTCAAGAAGATCGCTGTTGAGCCCAGCTTGGCGCATCTTGGCCTTAACAGCTGCCGCCGGGGCGCCCATGGACTGTAGTTTGAAGAACTTGGCGTACTCGAGGTCGTTTTTCACAAGTACTCGTGCTGCTGCTGGCGGTTGAGCTGGTACTGCAGCTGTTGCTGGTACTGGGCCGTCAAGAAGCGCTGGATCGAGCCCTGCTTGCATCATTTTCGTCTTCACGGCCGCCAGTGGTGCCCCCATCGTCAACAGCTTCCTAAATTTCGAGACATCTGGACCTTGCGAAGCTGAATCTGAAGCCTCATCGGGTTTCACCTCCGAGCTTGAGATTGCTGGGACTGACAACAAAGTTGGCTCGGAGAAGCCAACCTTCTGGTCTATCAGATCCGGATCGAGACCAGCCTGCACCATTTTTGCCTTGACAGCTGCCAGTGGGGCTCCCATGGAGAGCAGCTTTCGGAATTTCGAAATGTCTAGACCAGATGTCACCACAGTACTAGACGAGACCGCTACTGGAACAGAGGCAACAGGAGCTAGTGGTGGACTTGGCACATCAAAGCCTAGTTTCTCGTCCAGGAGGTCCGGATCGAGCCCAGCTTGACGCATCTTGGCTCTCACGGCCTCCTTTGGGGCGCCCATGGACAGCAGTTTGCGGAATTTGGACACGTCCGCCCCTGTTGCGGGTGGAGCCACGGCAGCGTTCCCGTCTTCATTGGGTTGTTCTAGTTGTCTTGGGACGTTCACAGTCAGCGATGGCTTCTCTATCGCTGGTTGGAGTGGTGTTAACGACAACGACGGCAGTACAGAGGAGCCACCTCTGCCAGGTAGACTCAGCCCAATTTCCGGCATTGTAGGCAGCGGTGGAGAGGCGAACGATGAGAAGCTGTGGCGCTTGGCGTCTTTTCGCACACTCGCAGTGGCAATGGGCGTGGACGCGGGTGTCGCACCTAGCCCAGGGCCTTTCCGGAAGCTCTGGAAGAACGGCAGTGTGAGCTTCGGGGCCGCGAGTTTCTTGTTTTCATCGTCGTTATCAGCCCCGGGAAAGCCACTGTTGCCATCGCTGAGGTAACTTGGAGATGGTGCACTACTGGTTGTCAGCTTTGCCGAAGTTGGGACTCCAGAGCTGCTGAAGAAGTTCTCAAAGCTCTGAAAGAGTGACGAAGCCTTGGTGACGGAGGATTTCCCAGGAGAAGCTGCTGCAGGGGACCCCGAATCGCCAAATCCAGAGAGGAGACGCGTTCGCACCCTCTGGAGCGGGTCGACAGAGTCTACGTAGTCGCCTGAAGATGATGATGCTGTCGTGATTTCAGACCGCTCTTCAGGATCACTCGACTTTGCTGTTAGCGATTTCTCGAGTCGATCGACCACTTCCAGGCCCTTGGCCTTCTCCATCGATAAAGATTCGACTAAACTTTGGAGCACGTGAGCGATCTTCTGACTTGTAGCATCGTCCAGTTGCTGTGACTCGAGCTGACTGATGAGCGATTGCAGTATACTGGTCTGCTGAGATGAAGACGCTTGGTGGGAACTGGCCTGCGAGTCTTGGATCACCTCCTGGTCTGCGCTTGGTACAATGCCGTCGTTAATTATGTATGATACAGACTCGTCTCTCATGACCGCTTCTTCGACCTGGTTGCTCGGATCTTGGGCTGTAACTTTTTCGTTTGAAATCTCTGGTGTATCGGGATATGGTGATGAAGTAGCCAATTCATCGAGGCTATGTGGTGCTGCGCAGACTTGTGCTTCTTCTGCTGGCTCGTCATTAGGAGTTTCTGATTTCTCAGGATTTCCATTGACCTCGTCAGATGAGAAGGCTTCGGTGATGGTCCACTTGCTCGAGTCTTCAGCAGACGTCTCACTGATCTCATCTTGATCCTTATCCTTAGAGCTCATGTCATTTTGATGCGTTGTCATGAAGTGCTCCACTGCAGACCTGAGCTCTGATGCCGCATCTGCCTTGATCTGACACTCTTTCAGCGCAGCCACGAGTCCGTGAAAGACCAAGTCGTCTCGAATCGCTATTCGATGCGCAGAGCTGACGATCGATTTTAACAAGCCACACAGGAAGACGACGACTGCAGTTTGAAGAGTTGGCTCCAGAACATTCGCAATAAACTGCTGGCAAATGGCTCGAAACGGACGCTCTTCTGGTCCTGTAGTGCTGATAATCGCGCTCAACACGATCTCCATTGTCGATGTGCTATGGCTGCACATCAGCACTAGCAGCTTCAGCGTCCGGACTTTCATTGCTGCTGTTGTAGATGCCTCGAGCGCCGTGAGCAAGCCCGTACAGCAACCGTTTGCCTCGGCCATCTCGACTAAGCCATCGCTAGAGGCTGCTAGCGTGATCAACACACTCATGACTTCATCGGATGCAACCGAGTTGGTTGCGGGTGGTGAGTTGCACTGGAGTAACGTGACTAGTGCGTTGACACCATCGGCGGCGATGAACTTGTCGACCCACTCGCGAGACCGGAGGATGATGTTGATCCGAATCGCGCAGAAGAGCTCGTGGATAATCTCGAGGTGCTGCTGGACGCTGATCACTTGCAAGACACACTCGCGGGGCTCAAGCCAGTCTTTAGCGACGCTCTCAGCTGGCAGGTTACTCCTGCAAATGTTCACAATTTGACAATTAGCCACCAGAAGCTCCACTGAGGTTGGATATTCAGATAGATATAGAAAAATGGGGTACTTACAGAAATACATACATCCACTTGGTGTCCAGGGACTCGAGCGTCATGAGCTCTTCTGCCACTGGTGGTGGGATTTCTTTTGAGCACAGCAGCTCTTGAAACTGCGTTGGCACATCGTTTCCTATGGGAACGGGTGGTATCTGTTGCAGCATGAAACCCACACAATATCACGGTCACTAACTCAGTTCACAAGCAGTACTGCCAAGGGTGTGACTACTTACCTCGGGACATCCAGCCAGGAATCGGCTGGTGTGAGCGTTCTCACTGGACGGTGCGTTCCCCATCACACCTTACTTAGCGTTTGGTCAACCCTCGCGCAATAATTCAGTGCTGATCTGTCTGGGACGGAGGAATCGCGAAGTGAACTTCTCCTTTGGCTCCAGACAAACGCTGGCTCCAGGCAGAGATGTTCGCCTTTGAAAGGCTCGGAAGGAGTGGTATTTCGGATTATGAAACGGACACGCGCGACGGAGCTGCGAAGTTGTGCGGTGGCATAAAAATACCAATGATGGGCGTGAACGCTAATGTGCTTTTCTCTCACACTTCAAATCTCCCTGGCGGCGCCAGTGAAAATCTTGATCAGCTCTCCTCGTAGCCGTTTCTGTCTCAGCAGGTTATTCCGGGCTCACTGCCTTCTCCTCACATGAGATTGTTCGCTCATCTCGTCTCCATTCCGAGTCACATCGAGCTACTTGCTCACGCCTGTCGGCCACTCGAGCTTTCGCGTTCTCAGGTTGAAGTTCTACCTGATAGTCTGCAGCCAACGATCGATCACATTGATCGCCTTGACGTCGGGCTTCGCATCCTGGCATCTAGGAAAGATGAAGCCATGGCCTGTCGAAGTTTCCTGTCGATAAGAAATCCACCTTGGTGCCTTGAAGAGAATGCAATGCGATTCAAGCGCTTCTTAATCCGTTTCGCAACTGGCCGAAACTTGCATTCGCGTCGCTTGAGGCAATACAGCGAGTCGATTTCACTGTTGTTGACTCTCGTGCGTCCTTCTTCTGGTATTCGCACTTGGCCATGGCTCATCCGATGGAGCGCTCATTTCTCCTCTACTTGCTGTGGATCCTGGTCGTGAGCTGCCGGATTACCTATGTGGTGGGACTGACCCTCCCGACCAGTTCTGCTTCGACTTCACTCACATGCGCCGCTGGTACGGAGTACTACGACGAGACGATTCTCGGATGCAAGCGCTGCGCGAGCGGCTCGGATGCACTGCCTTTGTCGCTGGTGGGCTCACAATATCAGCAATCAGTAATTTGACTGCAATATCTGTGAAGCTTATACTGTATGCGCTACTTACTCGGATGGTGTAGATTGCAGACGATTCTCATCTCAACGCCTTCGACTTGCCAGCGTCCTGCACCTGCAAGTAAGCCTGAGCTCCGTAACAGATTATCCATCGCTTGAATTCCAGATTGACTGTGCGGCTTGGTATGCGCTGGATGTGTCCTCAGGAATGAAGCCATTGCCATTGCGCAAGATGACTCCGCGTGTGCGTCCACATGGCCTGCACCATGCAACTTCAATGTCTGCAAGAACTGTCCAGCGGGTCAGGTCCCCTCTCGTGACGCCTCTCGTTGCATCTCTTGCGGCAAGTCCACCCTTGGGATCGCTTCTCGAAGCGAATGCCGATGCGCGACAGGCTCGATCCTCATCGAGAAGTCCGAGGTCTTTGACTTGGCGCGAAGTGTACTGCTCTCATCTTTCGTAGTCATAGCCACTCACTTAAATTTGTTGTCGCCCTTGTATCATCAGGCTGGCGCGTACCTCCCTGCAAAGGAGTGTGTCCTCTGCACGAACGGCACGAAGCCCAACACACTTGGTATCTCGTGCGAGCCTTGTCCCGATTCAGCCATGTACCCAGCTCTCATCAATGGCGAGTACACTTGTCAGTGTGGGAATTCGTACCAACAGGTGACCTCAGATCGCATGAATCAGTCCAAGTGCATCAAACAGAGTCAAATCAGTGTACTCAACGCCAAGGTGACGCTGAGTCTTGCTGGTGGCGTCACATTTGCCGACTTTGACGCCTCGGAGACTGGGGCCAGCGATGTAACAATCTCCTTCACGAGCGCTTTGTACCAAGACGTCTTCCTGCTGGCGGCCAGCGAGTGCTATTTCTACCGGAACGAGCAGCAGAATTCCTTCTGCCAGGCGCTGGGCAACCTCTGCGTGCTCCAGCATTTCTCTCCACAGGCTCCATCGTGCGCGCTTCTCGACCTGATCCAGCGTAGTGGGCGCGCCACAACGGCCAATGGGGTCTCTGGATGGTACGCCACACTGCCGTTTCTAGACTACGGCTCCAATACGCGAAGCGTTCTTGAGAGCACGGCCATTGGGATGAGGATGTCGTTTGACGAAGCTTCGCAGACGGCCACGAGCGATCACCTGGAGTTCATGCTGGTCGCGTACAACGTCAATGGAGCTCTAAAGAACGTCAGGAGGCTCACGGGCCAGTTCTTGTACTGCCTGCCCGAGGTCTCGATCGGCATGCCGCTCTGGACGCGCTTTGGTGCGAACTCAGCCAGCAAGTACACGTGCGATCTGGGCATCCTGGACTCTTCAACGACTGAACTCTACGAGCTCTACCTCGTGGACCGCTCCAAGAGCGATGGAGATGACAGTCGTTTCGTGCCTGTACCGGTGCAGAACTTGAACTACCGGGACGAGAAGGGCTTCGCGATCAACGCCAACAAGGCACCCGAAGACACGGCCGACGATTTCCTCTCGCACCGGTTCTTCTTCTACGACTTCCACTCTGGAATTGCGATAGGCGAGAGCAAACCCAAGGTTTACAGGTACGCCAAGACAGTCACGCTGACGATCCGCACGCAGAAATCTCAGGTGAAGGGCATCTACCCACCGCTGTTGTCCATCTTGTACGTCGACACCCAGTCGCTTCACAACACGACCGTCGAGTTCCACGTCACGTACGCCTCTGACACCACCAAATTCTGGACTACGGCCATGTCGCTCTTCATCGTGGCCAGCGGGATTGCCGGCTGTCGCGTCGTGCTGCAAACGTACACGTGGCAGCGACGCAGCACGCGCAACGAGGAGATCGGCGCCGCCATGTGGCATACGCTGACCCACCTGGCAACTTGTAGCGCCGCGAACTTTGCACTCGCAAGCTTCAGCGTCCTGTGGGCCATGAGCACGTACTTTCTCGTCTTCTTCAAGTTCCAGTCGACCGTGTATCTCATGCTGCCGGAGGTCAATTACCACGCGCTCGCCAGGAAGATGGATGAGTACTATCCATTTCGCGTGCTGCTGCCACTGAGCTTCTCGCTGCAGCTGGCCTCGGTGGTGTACAAGGTGTACGCGCAGACGCAGATTCAGCTGTTCTTCATCGACTGGGAGAAACCCAGAGCCAAGATCCTCGACGTGGACTCGGCCAAGCCGCAGAACGCGCCCATCAGCATCTGGCGAGTGATCTTGGTCGCGAACGAGTGGAAGCGCCTGCAAGTGGCTCGTCGATCATCCTTTGAGCTCACGGTCATCCTGCTGCTCTTCCTTCTCTACGGCTGCGACTTGCGGTCGGCCGCGATTCCGATCCCCAGCTCTCAGATGAAGCACGTATCGGATGCCCAGCTAAGCTCTTCGGACGCGAGTTTGTCGCTAAACCCGTACCTGCGTTTCGCCAACGTGTCGTGTGTCTGGCTGCTGCTCTGCATCGCCCAGCGGCTCTGGAAATGGCTCATCTTTAAGCGGTACTTTGACGAACCGCGCGAGTGCTTGTTCATCGATCTCTGCACTGTGGCCAAGGTGAGTTGCTTGTTCCTCGACGAGCCTTATCACGGCTTCTACCTGCACTGCCGCTCGCCGTATCCGTTCGCAGACGGGAACATGAGCGAGATTGTAGACCAGCTTAAGCAGGAAGAGGCTGGACTCACGGTTGGACGAGGGCTCGACAGCAGCTTGCCCGACTGCCAAGCCTTCGAGATGTTCGTGACGAGGAAGTGGAAGCGTAAGTTTCAGACACACTATGCAGCCATCTACGGTGGCTCTGCTGGTCTGACAAAAGGATCGTCTGCTGCGGCTAGGAAGAGTGGACAAGAGCTTCTTCGTCGTCACCGGCCGTTTGCGCAGAGCACTAGCAAGACTGGATCGGGGGCACTGGTCACGCAGGCGATGGTGAAGCACCACAACAGCCTCAGCGACTTCCTCAAGGCGTTCATCGAGAACCAGGAGGAGCAGTTCCGCTGGCGGATCTATCGCGCGCAGACGTGTCTCAGTAGTTTCTTTGGGATTCCGCCCGAGGTCACGTCCAGCAAGCAGTCACTGTTCCTGCCAGGTGAGTGTCATATGTACGATGAGAGCTGCTTGATGCGGTGAGTCTGACTTTGATATTGCGCGTGGCTGTAGACACCGAGTCCCGATTCACCCGAGTGCTGTTGCTGGGCATCGAGAACGACCTCATGCTGCTCAACATCATGGTGAGAGGCTGCCGGTTCATTTGTTAGGACAAAATTGATTTGACTGACTGTGTGGATGTACCTTGTGCCGTCCTCCAGTGCTTCGGCGTCTTCGACCTGTGGACAGAGAGCCATGCATTCTCCGCACTGCTCACGTACCTGCTGGAGAACGCACTCGTGACGCTGCGTCGAAACTTTGGCAACAAGCGCCTCGCAAGAAACAGCCTCATCGACGCGCGCTTCTTGATCTAACAATGCAGCAAAAATGCGAGAGCTTCCTTGATCTCGACAGTTTATCAGCCTTGACTTCTATATCAGCAAAGGCGTCTTGACTCATTTGTTACGCCTTGAACTGCATGTTCCTCGCCCAGTCCAACTCGCTGCTGTCCTCCGAGATAACGGTCGACCATCGCAGCGCCGTGAACGACATGGGTGACACGTTCTTGCCAGCCAGCGCAGCATCATTCTCATTTTCAGCCTCGCCATCAGACGAAGCTGAAGTCGAACTGGAGGTCTCAGCGACTGCTTTGAGCTCCTTTTCGCACTCGCGGGTGTGTTTCTGTGTCTCGAGTGCGCTTTCGAGGACCTCCGAGTCCGCGTTCTCGCATAATTCCGGGACGCAGACATTGATGATGTACGAGCAGAGTGTGGGCTCGTCGACACTGTCGATCGCGAGGATCGCTGGCTTGGACTTGCAACACGTGTACACGACTTTCGTACTGCGCTGGGCGCCGTTTTCGTCGCACTGCTGGCCGCCAGCAAAGTACTGCACGACGTCGGAGCCCATATTTGGTGTGTCCACCGTGTTCTCCTCGGGCACATAGACGCCCATGCTCCAGTCACTGGGGCGCGTGCCGTCTTGTTCTTCGTGGAACTGACGGACCTCCTTCTTATAGCAGACCTGGTAGGACCACCAGCCAGCGCTCGCGACCACGCACTCGTCCTCGTCTTCCGCCATAGCCTTCTCCACGATCAGCGCCCTGCGTTCCTTCTCGCTGAGTGCGGTTTCCTTGTCGCTTGAAGACTTGGTCAGCGCCGTAATCGATGCGATGGCCTTGGCGGCGATACATTGCTGCAGATCGTCATGGTGGAACTTCCATCTACGTATATCAATAAAGCATGGAGAGTGTAAGTGGGGAGTATGTTAATATATGGCGCTTTTAGATAGAAATTCGCACCCGAGATGACGCTTGCAGGTGCCGCAGTGCACGTCGCGCCAGTTATAATGTTCAAAGAACGACGCTTTCTTTGTGTAGGCTTCGGATTCCACGCCCAGTGTGGTCTGAAAGCCCGCCAGTTCCATCTCGACCTTCGACAATAGCCATATAACAATGAGGCTACAGAGCGAGAGAGAGGGCTGATAATGGAGTAAGCAACGCACCCGGCTCGGGTTCACGAACGTGTGCAGCTCGCCGTTGTTGCCCAAGACGCTCTCGTGCTTGGACGCGACCGCCTTGGACGTGTCGTGCAACCCAATGTACTCCCTACCTCCATGCAAATCACAATCAGCAACACGCCACCTTATAGTATAGCAATTACATAGCAGTACGTAGCACGCCCATGTACTTTGTATGAGCCACAGCTGCGCCACAGAAGCGGCAGCGCACGACCGCGTCGCCTTCTTCGTGCTCGTGGGCATGGTCGAGATGGCTCTCGATCTCGCTCGGCGACTGCTGCAGCTGAGAGGGTGACTGGGGGTCCATGACAGCGAGTCTGCTGCCCACGCTGCTCTTGAGCGCATCGGCGTGCAGGTAGAGCGTCGCCAGCGCCAGCAGCAGGCCCGCGACCTGCGTCGTCGAGGCGAATTGGCGCGCCACGTGCCGCGTCATATTGATTTTTTGAGTTGCTGATGATGATGCTAATATTTTTGATTTAGATAAAGTATTGCGCTTCTATATCAATGGTGCAATACAATATGGATAATGCTAATTTTGCATTTGATTAGCTTTTTTTAAACATCCAGGATATGCCGCGCTGACCAGCATCGCAAACGTCTCGAGCCCCAGACGGCCAAAGAGAGAATGAGCTCGTTGAGGTGGCGGCAGCATTTTCGTCATTTTTGTCCTTCCGCCAATCGGACAATGAAGATCACTCCACTAGTTGGAGGATCAATGCCCTCTCTCGTTTTCAATGGAGCGTCGTCCAAACAAACGACACGACAGCCGAAGACGAGCATTCGGGCGAAAGAGTGGCGCTATTCCAGCCAAATCTCTGCGTTGTGTGCATGAGAGGGTTTTTATACCTCGCGACGGATGTGGCCATGAGCCAGGCGCACATCCGATAAAACAGGTCAGCTCGCTCGCATTTTTCCCGGATATTTATTGACTGCGAATAATTCTCGGATTGCTTGTTTGTTCTTATAGGTTAAAGCGGTTCGTCTTGCACCGCTGGGTCAGTAACCAGGATGTCTCAAGATAAGTCCGAATAATAGCACGCTTGTGTGGAGGCTCAAGCCGCAGCAGCGTCTGGCGTGAGCATACAAGGTACATTGCGCTGTGAATAGTTCTAATTAGCACCTTCTCATAGAATCTTCGAGTTGTTGTACACTTTGTCGTTTATATTTGCAGCTGGAGCTGTGCTGCCGTCGTGTGCCTCAAAGGTGGTTTCGTGGGTGGCTACACGAACTATAGCGCATTAGTCTCGTCGTCGCTACACGACCACCACAACCTGCTCGATATCGGCCGAGAAAGTACTGATGCGCGCTCAATCCCAGAGTCGTTTTGTAACGGGATTACCCCTGTTACAGAGAGAGAGAGAGAGAGAAACTACCTGGTTGCTGTTGTGAGCGATGGGCCTCGAAGCATTGATGGTACCTGTTAAATAGCGGTACGCTTCTAGAGTGTACCCAACTAGCACTTAACCAAGAGAGGCTGAATGTGTGCTCAGTTTGATACCTGTTTGATGTCGGCTCAATGCTGGCTATCGGTTCACAAACCGTCTGCTGGTCCAATACCAGTTATCAGTTCATTGCCAGTTTGTTCCCATCACGTTGGAATACAGTTTTCAGTGGCGTGTTGTCGTCACTGTCATCTAATGACGTCACCGAATGATGTCATTCTTTCCTCGCTTCCAATTAGTTAAAAAAATAATTTCAACCAATCATAATAGTTTAAATATCATCAGATCAGTCAAACCAGAAGCAGAAGAATGTTTTTAGGTTTTTCTCAAATCTCGGATCAGTTTGGGGATCGAGCCAATTTACTTGAAGGTCCGAGCATTTACATACAAACTCCATGTTTTTTTGTGCTTGAGATTGGTTCAAGCTCAGTATCATTTCCTCGCACCCGCACTTGAGTACGCCGTTTAACAGCCAGCCCGTTACATGACCAGATCGCGTTGCGCGTGTACATGCACTAGTGCATCAACTTTGTGCATATGTGTCCATCAACGTGCGCCTGCTCTACGCGTCACGATCTGGCTCAAGCCAGTCGCTTGGTCGAATCGAACGCGCTTTGGTCGAGCAGCTCATTGGCTTTCTCACACCATGAGCAGCAACCGGAAGCTCATGGTCGACGAAAATGCCGATGACGACCGCCACGAATATTCCAGTGTCGGGGTATCTAAAAGTGTGTAACGGGGGTACACGAGTGAGTTACACCGCAGTAACCACTTTGCCAAACTACTGTTTGTGCAGTATCTTTAAGACCGAACTTAGCACAGGTTCACACTGGTTACCCTGTCAGGGGTCAGTTGCGTACCTCGTGCGTACTTTTCAAACAATTATGGCCGGCGATGACACGACCTTGTCATTGGTTATTGTTACAGATAAGTAGTCAATCAAAAACACTGAGCTCAGATAGCCAGTGAAACTACATTTATTTAGGCCTAGCTATAGTATACAAACGTCTAGTAATTTGCACCCGTTCTTAGGGCCGCCCTCATGGCCTAAATAAACAGTATCCCTTTTGCCTTCTTAGCAAGCAAGTAAAGCCTCCAACCTTTCATCCGTATTGCTCTGTTACAAACAGGCAATTAGATTGCCTGGACTGCTGATCCATTTTATCACGAGTCCTTGCGGAAGTCGTGTAATACACGCTTCCTCACTTTGTGTATTGTGCTGAGTAACTCGGGAACACCCGGTTACACGTGTGCTAATGTTTGATTCATCTTGGCTTTGTTTGTAGTTTTGGTAATTATTTTCTTTTTCTGCATAATTCATACCAAGTTTTATGTTATCGTTCATCTCGAGGTCTTGAGCATCCCATATCATTGTGCATTTTTATCCCCCCAAAATTATCAGCCTTTTCTATGGGTTCTCACATGTGTACCATGGGCGAACGTGCACGTCCGTATGTGAAACTTGGGAACGCCCGGTTACAGGTAAGAAGGATTGAAAAAGCGACGCCCAAACTATTATGCCATTATATGCAATATGCCGCCTTTCAAAACAGCCAGCTACGCTCAATACCTCACCGGTCTCAGCTACTTCTGGTCCATCGGTGGCTTCTTCATGCGGTTCAGCGCGTCAAATAGTTTCTCAAATGGCGCTTCTTCCAGATGCGCATGAAGCAGAAAACTCTCAACGCTATAGCGAAGCGATTGGTGCGCGTACCCAGTCTGCAGGTTCTCATTGCCTGCGACGAGTGGAGTCGTCGTGGTGGTCTTTGTCGTCATGCCTCATGACCAGTTAAGGACTTCAAGAAGACTCTTCGGAAGCGCGCAGCGGTGACGGATCAGGACGAATACCGGATGAGCAAGCTTTTCACCGGCTCTTCGACATGCATCGTATCGTCATATTGATGATGAGGGCAAGATCATTGCGAGGAATAATATAACCGTGCTGGTCTGTGCCACCAGCGACTGCAATGTTAGTTGCTGGAATCGCGATATTAACGCCGCGCTGAACATACTCAATCTGGTCAAGGCCAAACTGGCAGGGTTGGTGATGACCGAGTTCTGGAGGCCGTAGCAACAAGGAGAAATATGTGCACGAAGCTTTACACGAGTGCGACAACATGGAAGTCCAATATAGATAGCACGCATATAATGCTGATACTATGCTATTCTTGCATTTGATTGGCTACAAATCTAAAACACCCAAGAAAAGCAAGCTGCTCATTTCATTTTCAACTTGAGGCAGCTGAACATGGGGCGTCGTGGACAACAGAGCAGCGGGGGCGGGAGCGGCTCGCGTGGGGACAATGCGCGCGACCTTAAGATGTACCTGAAGCACAGCATGTGGCGCGAACACTCGTACGCACTCATAGCCGTGGGTGTGATCGTCGTGGCATTCTTCGGCGGCGCGGTGCTGCAGTTCTCGACGTCCAAGGAGCACGTTTACCGGCTCGAGGTGACCAACCCGGTGCTGCTTGAGCGCGTGTTCCGCTCGGGTGAGCCCTGGGTTGTGCTGTGCGCCAAACCGGACGACGTGGTGCCTGACGTCTTCGGCAAGGTGTCCACGCGCCTCGTGGACAAGAGCTTTGTGGGCGTGCTCGACTGCACGCAGAAGCTGCCGTCGTCCGGCAAGAGCGTGTTCAAGCGCTACGGGATCAAGACGAGCGTGTCGCCCACGGTGTTCACGGTCGCGAACGGCGAGAAGCCCAAGCAAATCTTCTTGGACCACCTGCAGTCATCCAAGGCGCTCGCCAGACGCGTCGTGGCGCAGACCAAGAAGAACGCCAAGGAGATTTTGAGCTCGGCCCAACTGGAGATCAGCTGCTTGCAAAAGGCCACGTGCGTGCTGCTCCTGAGAGGACAAAAGTACAGTGCGTACGAGAAACAGTGGCTCGACAAGCTTCTCCAGGAGCACCGCACGCTCCAGTTCGCCTGGGTCGATGCGACGCTTTTCAAGCTCTCGATTGAGTCGCTCCTGCCGGACTTTGTCAAGGGCGAGCACCGCCTCGTGCTCTTTAAGCGCAAGAAGGACCCAAGCGGCGCGAAGTACAAGGCCGTGGTGGCAGCCAAGGCATTTCGCAACGTCTTTGACCCGATCCCAGTCGGCATGTTCCTCAAGGAGCACGCGAGCGCGGATCTCAAGCCGCTCGCCAAGGCACCAACGCTCATTCGACGCAAAGCTGCAAAGGCGAAAGCTGACAAGAAGGCGGATGAACCCTCACGTCATCAACGTCAACCGCGTGGCTCGAAAGCCCAGCCACAGGAGACGGGAGGAGACAAGGAAGAGAAGGGCGACGAGTACTACTTCCCGCAGGGTGTGGCGGACTCTGTCGACTCGCCAGGCGACGCGCTCAATGACGACATGGAGGTGCTCGACCTCGATGATGAATAGAACAAGTCTGAGCTGGAGACTTGGTCTTCATAGTGAGCTAGCTACAAGCATAGATCGAAATGCTCAAGAGATTTTTGTGTGAAGACATGCAGGCACACATTTCATTGCCTCATAAGAAAAATTACTACTACTACTTCCTAACCCATACAAAGCTCATCAAGAATGAGCCAAAGTGTCACACGCGCACAGCCACAGACATTGGCAGCGCATTGGCGATTGCAGTGTCAGCCTGTTTCAGTGGGTGGTGGTGGAAAGACTTGCTCTTCTTGGTGAGCGGCCGGCTGCCTTCCATCTGGGCAGCCGCGTCTCGGAGAAGCAGCTGCTGCATCGACGCCGCTTCCTCTGCGGCGCGCACTGCGTTCGTGAAGTTGCTGCTGGTGTTGATGCTGGTGCTGCTGGCCGCCTTGGCTCGGCGCCGGCGCTTGCCCAGGAGCGCGTACTGGGTGCGGTCGTGGGCCGTCTGCTGCTGCTGTTGCTGGGCTCGCAGTCTCTGTGCCGGCGCGGCCGGCGACTTGATTCGTGCCTGGTCGAGCAACTGCGAGAGGCGCTCCGAGTCCATGGTGTAGTGGCGCTTGCGCTGCTCCTTGTCCTTGGTGAGCTGCTTGAAGCTCGCGAACCAGTTCTGCGACGTGTACTCCTTCAAGCTCACATAGCCACCATCCTGGCGTTGCGGCGGCTGGCCAAGAAAGTCTGCGAACGCGGGGCACTGGCGCGCCACGGCATGATGCTCAATAAATTGCAGCAGCTTCTGGAACCTGGTCTTGCGGTCCTCGAGCACGTGCGCAGGTGACGACATGCGCCAGATGATCCCAAACACCGACGGCGAGATGAGTTCCTTGTCTGGGAACACTGGCAGCGCAGCCAGGTCGTTCACGTGGCCATCGGCTGCGAGATGGAGCTTCACCTGCTCGTACAGGTGCAGAAAGTCGTTGTAGCGCCGCAGCACTGAGTACTTTTGCACGTCTGACTCGGGCGCTGCTGGCCCCATGAGCGAGCACCGCGGACTCGCGTAGCCAGACATGTCGGACTCGTCGCCGCTGCCGTTGTAGTCGAAGCTACTGGAGGTCTCGGTGGCGTAGACGGCGATGTCGACCTGGTAGTACCACACGCCTGAGCGCGCGCGAGAGAGCTCCTCAATGCAGATGGTGCGACGCCTGAGATCTGTCGAAGCTGAGCACGAGGAGCTCAATGAGGTCGTGTGGGCCACAGCAACCCGTCGACGGTTGTTGGGCGACAGTGAAGCGTACAGGTCCATGAGAGGGACCTTGGAGGTGTCTGGTGTGCGCACTGTGTGGGGAATTGGAGAGTGATACAAGAGAGAGGCCTCGTGAGGAAATCATCACGTGAGGTGAGAAATGAGAGGCAAATCCACTCTATCGAGTGTTTTTTGTATAGGATTTTATAACTCACTTGGGTTTTGTATCCAGACCTGGGCGGATCTTTTGCGGCAACACGATTTTTGTAGCTTATTTAATAGCGATGGATATTTTGAGTGTGTAGACTATACGATATACAGTAAAGATTTACCGGGTGTAGCTGGTACTGTGCAGTTTCTGTAAACTGATAACTGACTTAATGAGGCAGCTCCTCCACAGTATACAGACGTATAAACAAGAACCGGTTAATCTGTTTATACACAGAGGTCAGCATAGACTTTCCCACGGGTTAAAAATTAATATCGGGGGAGAGAGAGTGTTTGTTGGTTGTGTGTGTGTGCGATGGGTCCGTTTTTCGATCACAGAACTTTTTTCACGTCGCTGTTTCGACTCCGATACTGAAGCCGAGTATCGCACCTCGTGGCGTCCATTAAACAAAATGGATGGAAAAGTGGTCCAGAGAAGGCCAGCGACATTGCACTCTCTGGGGATTGATACCATTGCGAGCCACCCACAGTAATGGCTCCACGTGCGTGGCATGGAGCCATTACTGTGTGGCTCGCAATCGCAGCAGCCTCGCCTGCCTCATCAAGTGAGCGCTTGGGTACCATGGCTCAGGCCTCTTTTCTGCGCTGATTGACAACAAACAGCTGTCGCAGGGTTGCGAGAGTGATGGTCGCAAGTGTACCTTTTCGATGAGTCAATCGTGTGGCTCCCAAAAATAGATTGCGTGGTCCCACAGCAGTTCGCATGGCTGAAGCTGAAGCTCTAAAGACAGCTTCTCCGGTCTGAGCCTCGTGTGACTGTGTATGTCCAGCACTTCTCGTATCACGCCAGGCTCTCCAGCTCCAGTCGCTCCGTCAGTCCTCCCACCTGAGGCCCACGCAAGATGCCCAACTCGAATGCCCTAGCGGCCGAGACGCGCTTTGTGGTCACGACGTTCCTCAACAAGTTGGCCAACGCCAAGCTGCTCTCGTACAGGTTCTCGGTGCATGCCGAGACGAGTCAGCAGAACCGCAACAAAGTCCAGGTGGCATTCAGCAAACCCACGCCCGAGATGCCCGCGCCCGCAGCAGCTGCGCACTTCTGCTTTCACTTGGATGAGACACTGCAGCATGTGAAAGGTTTCACAGTCGAGAGCGACCCGCACTTCCACGACCTGGACGTTGTCCGCTTCGACGAACGCATAATCGACCACGTTATCAAGCGCAAGCTGCTGCTCAAGCAGCAGAATCTCGTCAACCTCAACGATGAGTTCTCGTCCACGCGCGTGCCATCGGCTATCAGGGCCCGAGAGGACGAGAAGCGGACCAGGGCTCGCGAGAACCTCGAAGAATACCTGCTTGAGATGCTTCAGCGCAAGGATCCATACAATGACGGCCGCATCCCATTCGTGGACTTTCGCGAGGCGCTGCTTGACTTGGACCTCCCAGGTCTCAGTGCCCAGCAGCGGCAGATCTTGTTTGCGTTTGCCGAGCAAGACCGCGACGAGATGGTGGACTACGCGACGTTTGTGCCGATCGCAGCGGACGTTGTTGACACGCTCACCCATAGTGAAAGAGCCCAGGCGGAGAGTAAGGCAGATGCGAAGGACGTTGCTGATAACGCCTCAGAGCGGCTGCTCGAAGCAGAAGAAGCCTACCACGTGCTCGCCGCCCGCGAAGTGGACTACACGATCCAGAATCTTAACAAGCTCATCCAGATCCAAGATCAACCGCAGCTGCAGCCCGACTTGCCCACTGCCGCAGCAGCTATGGAATCGGTCGCATCGTCCGATT
This sequence comes from Globisporangium paddicum, assembly GCA_023334015.1. Lineage (NCBI taxonomy): Eukaryota > Oomycota > Peronosporomycetes > Pythiales > Pythiaceae > Globisporangium > Globisporangium paddicum. The sequence goes on from JAASFV010000001.1 coordinate 28,864, forward strand.
CGAGTGTCTCGCTGAGTGAGCAGGAGGAACTAAGGCCTATCGAACACCCAGACGAGCAGCAGAGCTCAGGCGAGCCTGGGTCTCAAGGTGATAGTCTTGCCCACGAGCCTCCACTGAAGAAGCCCACCATCTACGTGACTCCACGTCAACTGCGGGGATTTCTGGAGTCGCCCCAGCTGCTCATCAGCAAGGGTGAGGTCAACTTGATCCTCGCGCTCGCTGAGACCTCCTCGAGTGGCAGGATCCTGAGCTCCCAGCTTGGCGAGCTGTACCCGCGCGTGCGCAGCTTGGTCTTCCAGTACCAGCACCAGTGTTTTGCGGATCGCATGGAGAATTATCTCCTGCAGCAGTTCACAAACTTTGAGAGCAGCAACTTGAGAGGCTCAGCGGAGCACTTGCGCTATAAACTCAAGCAGAAAGAGCTCTTCGTCGTCACCAAGGACATGCACAAGCTGCTGCTCACGCCCTACCAGTTCATGCAGCTGCTGTCGAGTACTGAGGATGGCGATGGCTTACCCAGAGATCCTGCCCGTACTGTCAACTACAAAGATTGTATCCCACGGATGGCTCGGTTCCTTCGCGACCAAGTAAGCCTTGAGCTCGTGATCGACAGAGCTGTGATGCTTCGAACTGCCCAGGAACTAGACTCCACTCGGATCTACAGCATCCCCAGTGAGGACGTGCTCAAGCGCAGCAGCCTCGAGTGCTTTGAGCAGCTTGACCCGCGGAAGCTGGGCGTTCTGTCAACGATCGATTTCTTCACGAGCCTGGGCGAGCTGTCCAAGTCGCAGTGCCTCGAGATTGACGAGAAGACCGAGATGAGCCAATTGAACGTCCTCGCCGACCCGAACGGCAGTGGTCGAGTGAACTATCTCTACTTTGTGCACTTAGTCTACCCGCTGCTTCGATTCCTTCAGCAAGAGCGTTTTGTCGTCTGTGGGAGTGCAAATCGGCAACGACAGGATGAGAAGCTGCACGACCAAGAGGTTTCCGAGGACAAAGACCTTAAGTGAGATGAGAGCTACAAGCAAGTTCCACCCTTATGACTACCAAGCAGCGAAATGGTGAAATTGGATCGTGGCATCAAGAGCAACAAGGGCAAATGAACACGTGTATGAAATGCACTCATCGAAAATACAACATGCACTTGCACAGTCGATAATTTTCAGTTTCAGAAATCTCCGTCGACAGCAGCAGCATCGTCATCGCTGGTATTGCCTAGACCCTCCTCATCCCCGCTGCCTCCGTCTTGAGTCTCCGATGGTTCGTCCTGTTTGTCAAGTTCCTCCTCTTTCTCGTGTTTCTCCTTCTCTTCATTCTTCTCCTTCTCTTCCTCGCTGTCGCTGTTGACTTCCTCTTTCTCCTCTTGATCGGTGGCTTGGTTATCAACAGGATGATCGGCTTGCTGGCTGTTGATGGTAGACTTCAAGCTCGGATCCTTGTTCTCTTCCAAAAAATAGAGCGCTGACTTGGTGTTGTCAGGTCGGTAGGCTGGGAATGGGTTCCCAACGAGCGATAGACTTTGGCCAAAGCATGCTGGAACCATCTGCATCAGGATCGCAAAGTTGCCATTGAGTAACCGAGCGTGACGCTGTTTGAGGATTGTAACAATCTTCCGCTCCAGCTGAGGTCGGATCCATCGTCGAACGGCAATGTGCTGCCGAGTGATAGGAGCGGCGCCGCCAGCAGCGAGTGGCGCAAAATACTCCACCGATATTGGAGCAGTCGCTTGAATAGAGCCTCTGCGGAGCGCTGCCAGTCTATCTGACGTGCCAGTGGGTGGTCCCTTCCATCTCCTTCCTGTTCGGCAATCAGTCTCGACAAAGGCGCGCACGATGCTTTGGATGTGGTTCCTGCAGAGATCGACGAGGACAGTGTCGATGCCCTGCATCGCGTTCTCCCTCCCAAGCACTTTAGCTTCTTCCATCATCTCTATTCTCGCGTCCTCTATCGCAGACTCATACAGAGCCACGCAAGTGCTCGCCAGGTTTTTCATCACTTGGTCAAGTGACTGCAGCAGCTGCACATGATTCAGGATGATGTCGTCGACAAAGTCGTGGTATCCGCACAGCGACGACTGGTTCAGGTAGTTCCTCGCTAAGAAGCGAAAGCTCGATGGCCCAAACAGCATGAGCCTTCTATCCGATGGAAGCAGCAGCGAGTCACGCAGGAGGTCGAGGCCTTCGTTCTTCTCGTCCTCCTCAGTTGGAGAGATGAACACGATCGAGGCCAGCTGGTCATTCATCTGGGAGTTGGACGCCAGCGCTGCCTGGAGAACATGCATGAAGCCACTGAGATAGAGAGGAGCGATCATCTTTCGGATGCGTCGCTGGTAAACTTTCGAGTTGCTCCCCATCCCCTTGGTGAGCTTCGTCTTGAGGCGGCCATAGAGGAATAACCCATACTCGTTCGTTGACTCCATCACGGAATCCTCCACGGGCTCTCGAAGTGTACTCAGAAGCATCGATTTGAGCCATGCAACAGTATTCATTCGAGCAAAACCCCATGATCTCGGCTCTTGGTCAGCGAACTTTCGGATCTCGTCTGTCAGTGAACGTTTTTCAAAAAACGCGCGGATCCTCAGATGCTGCATCTGATCCTCAAGCTCGCCGAACGCTTGGCACTGGCGATGCAACTGAGCCTGCTTAAAAAAGTTGAACAGGAAACGAATTTCGTACACCCCAGGCTCTTTTGGCGCTGTAGCCAGCATACGCCCAGGACAAGGCGCACTATCCGCGACTTCCATGTACGCCGACGTTGGGATGATTTCGATCTTTGAGCACCCTCCAGAGCCCTCGACTTTGAAAAATCCGACGCAGTTTCGACTCTTCGGGTTCGACAGGATGACGTATGGCACGCCATAGATGATCCACGACAGATTCACAGTCTCATTTGCACCAACCATTGGGATATCGCAGGTGAGGTTCATGAAGATGTTGAACGTGCCAATCGAGATCGCGTTGGAGCAAAAGCGGTCGAGAATCTCATAGTTCTTGGACTGCTCACTCATCGGCACCACCTTCGATCCGCCATTTACTTTCGTCTTTTCGTTGCTCAGACCCACGATTTTCGCATCGACATCAGCGTGGCGGAGATAGCAGAACTCGTACTTCTGGAGGCCGTACTTGGACTGGTAGATGCCGACGTTGTTCCCGTACACGAAGGTCTCGAAACGCGTATCCTCTTCCTTTGTGCTACTGTTCGCTGGTCGGAACTTAACCTGGCCAGCGACAACCTGCACAATGATCAAGTGTCAGTCCCACGCATTTTCGGATGCAACAACGATCCAAACGACTCACCTTTCGTGTCTTCTTCGCCGCTTCCTCGACACTTATAAGACCGTTATTGCTCAGCAACCGTGCTGTCTTTCGTGACTATGGAGACACAATCGATATGAGTTATTATACCACAAATAAGTCGAAGAGAAGTGAGCATCACATACCACGCCGTGAATGTTCTTCTCGATAACTTCTTCCTCCAGCATGTCGCTCATTTTTTTCTTGTACGGCTTGAGTTTGGGCGATCCCATCATCGTGCCAACCTTGATCTCAGCCAATCGGAGCATCTCGCCGTGTTCCTGGGCTTTTTCTTCCGAGTGCTGTCCGTCTGTAAGGTAAATCGGGTTTGTGATCTCCTTGATGTCTCTCTCAACAATGTCTCGAAGCGATTTCGCCTGGCGAAGGATTACTTCATGCTCAAAATCCTCGTCAGTTCGGTTGTCCGGTTTCCACCCGAACGGTTCGACGCCTTTCTGCTTCAGCAAGCGAAAGCAAATACAATCCTCCATGGTTCGAATCCTGAAATCCCCAGGTTCGCGCGCGAAGAACATGCCAATCGCATCGAGCGCGTGGAATCTCTGCTTCGCGTTGATTTGCCAGTTCAGCGTAATCTCTCCTTCGCCGGGGTCTAGAGCGTCAGTGAGCACCACATAACTCACTTCTGGCAGTGCGTTCAGGAGAATGAGCTGCTTCTTTGGCTTGGACAACCCAGCCGCAGCAAGCAAGGCGCCAGTGTTTCCATCACCGATGATACCATCAAGAGAGTCCTCGACGAGCTCTTCTGTGTCATCGACCATCTCTTCCATTTTCTCCTCGACGCCCCACTCATCGTCCCCGCCAATATGAGTTCTGGCTGGGGTAGATGCTACAAGTGACCGTGTCACGGCACGTGTTGCTGGAGCAGGCGATCGCTTCGCGTCAGTTTTCCCAGGTGGGCTGGTCGCAGCAACTGCGGTCGTTTCATAAGGGTGGTTTTTGTCTCCTCGATGACTGCCTGTCACCGCCGAGCCTGCTGTCACAGAAGGCTTCTTTGCCGGTTGAATAGCTTCCTCTGGTTTACTGGATGACTGGAGGTTGATGTTGATTTTCGGGGCGTCGCCCAGAGTCTCCTTTCCCTCCTTGTACATATTTACCCCCTTCTTCAGCCTTGAGAAGCATTTGTTCGACGACTCAAGGTTCTCAACAGACTCCTTGTACTCAACGTACACTTTGATCACTTGCTGGTTGAATTCGAGAAATGGTGCGACAGTTGCTGAAATCAACGCGATGCCAAAAAGAAATGCTCGATTCTGGTTGCCGTCGGGGTACACCATGAGCAAGCTGATGATCTCCGCGACAGAGCTCGCCCACTTGAGCACGGTGCTGTAGAAGCGCGTGTCGGAGAGATAAACGACATCCTCTTCGCCTGTGAATTTGAACACCGAGAGATAACGCCATACAGGGTCTCGTTCTCGCTCCGACTCGGGAATATCCGCCTGCAGGAACTGCTTGTTCAGGAAGTAGCTGAAGACAGGACCGCGGTTCAAGACTTCCGCCAGGTATGCCGCCACCATTGTCTGCGGAATGCACAACCAGAAGAGACTTGTGATTTTCCCATGCAACGACATCATCTGGAGCTGCTTGATTTCAGCACTCGGTTCCATAATGTAGCAGTTGTTCGCTCGCTCTTCGACATTGTACTCCTTCCACTGGTTTTCTCCCCAGAGCCCCAGCGTGACGAAAAGAATATTGACAAGCGGCATCACCATCTTGTCTTTGATGTACTGGATCTTCCAAGCAAAGTTGAAGCGCAGGCAGAAGCGGTCGTAGCACATCCATCTCGACATTGGATGATGCAACTTGTTCTTGTACATGTAGGGTCCAGTTCCTCGCCATCCAAGCAGCACGCCCAGCGACCGTCCCATCGACTGGAGCATCAGATTCATGTAGATGTAGATGAAAATCCAGAGCAGACCCAAGATGCCGTACTTCTTCGTCAGAAGTCGGAATGGCATCCCCATATAGTCCTCGTAGAATTCCCGAAAGTTGAAGAGACTTGACAATATCTGGCAACATTTCCAGCGCTTCTTGCGTGGTTGCTCAGGGCGCTTCGGATCTTCACCATTGTCACGAGCCCGAAATTCAACTAAGCTTGCATTACTGTGAACGGCAGCTTTGATGTCTCCGCGATCAAAGCTGTGCGCCTTGTCATTAAGTGTTTTGTCTTCCAGAAGCTCCGTTAGCGGCACCCAGCTGTAGAGGTCGAGAAGCAGGAGCGGCAAGCACACGAACAGGAAAGCCACAAGCAGGACCACCGCTACGATCCCGAATCCGTAGTTGACTTTCACGAAGGATGCATTTTTGCATCGCCCGTGAGGTTTCGAGTAGAGGTTGAAGAGAGCGAGCGTTCCGCGTTTATTCAAGCGGTGGTAGAAGAGGTCCCACATCCCTGAGATGAACAGCACACACGACTTGATCGTCAGGTACAACGGGATCACGAGAAGGGCTCCGACTTGTTCCAGGAATCCGAGCAAACCCTTTCCGGGGTTAATCGGCAAGTAGGTGTGGAGTTTTTGGACCTTCAGCAGCAAGTCCTCTTGAACGACGACGTACACCACGAATGTTGCAGCGAAGAGCACAAAGAGGACGAAGTAAAGGAAGAACCCAGAGAAACATTCATCGACGATGTCCAGGAACTGGAGCTTCCCCATGAGCTGCTCGATAAACCCATCGAAGAAGGTATAGATCTCGTCTAGCGCGATTTCAATTGGGCCGTAGAAGCGCGAGAGTCTTGCCTTGAAGCTCGCGAAAATCACTTTGAGCCGGGTTGCGTCAATAGCGTCGATGTTGAAGTTCCCTGCCAGCACGGAGATGTTGAAAGATAAACTGACCACCGCCAGGAAATACTTGAGGAATGCCACCAGCGCATGACCAAAGATTTTGACAAGCATGATGCCTTTGTCGGACTGCACATACTTCGCAAATATCTTGGCGAAGTAGAAGTAGACTTGGCCAGAGGAAAAGGAGAAGCGCGCGGGCTGGATGAAGAACGGACCAAATCGGCAGATCTCTCCCGCGCAGCTGAGGATACTTTCATCGCTCTCACCATTGCCGGCGTGACGCATATACTTGGCGATGTAAAACCCGCCTTGGTGGAAGTGGTTCGCCAGCGAAACGTGAGACTCACCGATCACAACCTTCTTTTTTATGGTAACTTCAGCTGAGCTTGGATTTTCACGCCCCACGGCAGTTTCAGCTGGAACAACAGCGTTCGCTTCATTATTCGCTAGCACGATTTCAATCGCCGCACCGTCGTTTGGTACGATAAGTGGGACCGCAGCTGAGCTTGGATTTTCACTCCCCACTGTACCTCCAGCTGGCACAACAACGCTCGCTTCACCATTCGCTAACACGATTTCAATTGCTCCGTCGTCGTCTGGTACAACAACTGGAACTTCCAGGCCAAGTTTCAGGAGTGACTTAAGCTTCACAAGTTTCTTGTCTTTACACTCAGCTGCGATGGTTTTCAGACCAAGATGCGATTTCCGCGCGCCAATTTCATCCAGGAGGTCGCGAATGATGAACGGAAAGTTCTTCTTCGCGATCGATGGCGCCGATTTGAACGCCTTCATGCATTCGTCCCACACAAACTTCCCATCGCCCGTTCCAGTAATCGACTTGAACGTATCACTCTTGCCCTCTGGGCCGGCTCCTCCAGCACATCCAAACAATGGCTTGACTGTTCGGCCGACAATGTTGCGGAAACTGCTGAACGTGAGCTTTAGCTCAAAGAATTGCTGGACCTCGACGAGCTCGCGCTCCATCGATTCTCGCATCTTGTCAACTTGCTGAGGATTATTCCCTTGGAGTCTCCCGAGAATCGATGAGCGCAGATGATCCGATACTCGAACCACGTCGGCTGGCAGAAAGACGATGCGATCTTGTTCCATGGGGGTACCTCCATTGAATCGATACGACAGTACCAAGTCTTGTTGGCTTGAAAACATAATGTGAGCTTGAGCTGTCTGCACTGCTTGCTTGGGGTCGATCCCATTGCCATTCTCAAGAGCCAATGCGTCCAAGCGTTGCTTCTGAGCAGCAAGATCGGCCTGGATGTTTTTCAGTTTTGAGATTTTCAGCTTCAGCCCTTTGCTCTCTTTTTTGTGCTTCACTTTCTCGTATGTCGCTTCGCTCGCTCTAATCTCACGCGATGTCACCTCAATTTCCTGCTCAAGTTCGATCCGGGTGAGATATTTTTCGTCGAAATAGCCATTTTGATGCGCAAGCGCATCAGTGACCACATCTCGATCTTCTTTTGCAAACACTTGGAGGGACGCGAAGAGCGGCTTGACGTCGATCATGGGCGTCGTTCCGAATGACGTGTGCACGCCGTTGACGCCTGGGAGCACCGCGAGGGACGCTGTCCTTCCGAGGATGGTCCGGAAATTGCCTCCTGCTCCATCAGACTCGTTTCGCATCAAAAATACCTTGTACTGACCCGGAGGCAAGCTCAATCCAATTGATGATGGCAGCTGAACATTTCCGTGTGTCTTCGAGGGGTCGGTAGCGATCCATTTTTCCCCCGAAACAGAGTACATCCTCTTGAGTGTCTCAGGAACCCACCAATCATAAACCTCGCCATCTCCATCGTCGTCTTTGTCGGACTTGAGAGACTTCTCCTTCCCATCGTCGACCGAAGCCCAAAGAAGAAGGAAATAAGGTGTGCTCAGCTTGAACTTGTCACCTTCTCTCACCAAACACAAACGATCCCCCTTCTTGAGCACGTCTGACTTCCACTGCAGTTCCAGGTGAGAATGCGACGGGTACTCGAAGGCGATTTCCTCTTTGATCTTCTCAACGATGTTACATTCATCATTTCCGGACATCGCGATCGTGATTTTTGGCAGCGAAACACAGGGGGCTTCAAGCTGCAAGAATTCACATTTGAACTCGAACTGGAGCAGTAGAACTCCGGCATCCTTGAAATTCTCATTCGTGAATGGGATCACGTCATCTGTGAACTCCTTGTCATCATGAAGGACGTGCAGTAGTTCGTCCATATCAAAATACGCTTGGCCGATCAGCTTCACTTTCATCTCGACCTCCACAGCATCAGCTTTCTCTTCAAGTTTCTTCTTCAAATCGCCTGTTGGTGCCGCCCCGTCCAGGATAGCAACTCCAGGTTGGGTGGAGTCGTCTTGCTCTCGCTCCTCTTCAAGACGCAAAGCAGCATCCAGTTTCTGCTGCGCTTCGAAGAAATCTCGCTTTCTCTTCTCAACTTCCGCTTCAAACTCCAATAGATCTTGACGTTTCTGCCTGAGCTTTGACAACGATATCCACACGTCGCTGTCATCGGCAGCATCTTTACCCGAGCTATGGCGGACAGCAACAACGTGGCGAAGGTGCCGATCTTGCTGCTCCACCAAGTCGTTCAAAATCGTGTATGTTGCTTCCGCCCTCTTTTGCGCATCGGCAGCATACCCTAGCTCCAGTTGTAGACGACTCGTGTCAGATCCAATGCGCTTGAACAGCTTGCACACCAGAAGTTGTGAAGACTTCTTCCTGTCTTCCATGTTCACATACAGGCGGAATTGATCGTCTGGAAAGCGAACAATCGCATCTGGCGAAGGATCACGGAGCACAACACTCGAGAAAACACGCCCATCAAACGCATCACCACCGTCTGTGGTTCCTTGTCCAGTCGGCGTCAGGCGCTTCACCAAGGCAGACATCTTCGAGAACGCTGCGTCATAGTTTGAATCGCCCGGCATGCATGTCTTCAACAGCCTTTCTGCGTCGTGCATATCTCTCATAAGAATCTGCGTCCTCCCGTCGTCCCACTTCTCATCGTCCTTGACGACATAGCTGCTGGAATCTGCACCTTTGACCCCGATCAAATTTTCCGTGATCTTTGTGCACAATCTCTTTGTGGATGGCTTGGGCATCCTCGCTTGTATTCCATCTTCGTCTGTTATTTCGAACATGACGTACAGCTCTTCGGGCTTTGCTCCATCCTTGTTAAATTGCGTGTCGATGCTGATGAGGCGGTCAGCCAGCGCTGAGATACTTCCGATGTTCAAGTGGAGAAATCCCTTCGACCGAGAGCGACGCTTTCCAGACAGCTCACTCTCAAAGGTGAACTCAGTAGCCTCACGCACTTCGATTTTCTCGAGTTTGCTGAATTCGAGGCCTTTCTCCAAGAGATCCTGGAAGACTTCTTCAGCGCTAGCGGTTTCTTCTAATGCTTTTGCGGCAATGCTCTTCACGTCGATCTTCTCAGGGGCAACGTTGAGCGCTGCCTCTTTGCTTGCCTCTTGGGTCTTTGCACGCCTTTCTGGTAGCAACTTAAACGTTTCGATACGATAGTAATCGGCGAGTGGGTGGCGCGAGCCTAGAAGATTACCGGAGTAGACGTCAATAAAATTGGCGAGGGTAAAGCCAGCGGTCTCGTCAAGGCCAACGCTGTCACAGATCTCCGACCACAAGTCATTCGTGAGCTTCGGCGTCGTCACTTTGGCAGCAGCAAGAAGATCTACGAAATTCTTCTTCTTCAACTTGTTCTTGGTACTGAACTCAGCAAATAACTTCTTTGCGAAATGGATTTTGATCCACAGGCTCGACGCGTTGTCTTGGAACTGGAAGCCTCGGTTGCCACCACATACGATTTGGCAAAACAAGTCACAATCCCAACCGCGGCGATCCTCTTCGTCCAGTGTTTCTAGCGCTTTCTTGGTCATCTTATCTGAGAAACCTCCGATCTTGGCAAGAATCACGATTGTTTCTTTCGTGATCACATCTTCGTCTTCGTCTTCCTGGAAAATCTCCACGATCTCGGTGAATAGCTTCTTGGCGGTCTGAATTCGAACGAACACGTCCTTGGCACTGTGGCTATTCAGCCCCGTCACATCGTACCAGCAACAGGCAAACTGGCGTCTCGAAAGCCCGACGAGCGGCTTCGCACCAAGATTTCGACACAACGTAGTCCAATCTGCTAGAGTCATCGCTTTTCCATCACCGCAAACTAGCCCAATGAGTTTGTTCAGATCCGCAAATGACAGGTTTTCCGAGTCGCTTGCTTTGCTCATTTCGAAGAGAAGACTTGTGTATTCCAGCACTTCCCATAGAGATGCTGGACTCGTCTTGAACTTTTTCAGTGTTTCATTGACTTTGGATGCTTCGAGACCTTGATGCCCAACCATAAAAGAGTGCCAATGTTCGTGAAGAACAAACTCCATCTCAGGCGAGCCCTCAGCATCTCCTGCGTAAACTCCGACGACTTCGCTCGGTCCAGCACAGTTTGACCCCTTGTTGTCACCAAGAAGCTTCCACTTCACCTCCTTCGACGGCGGCGCTATCCCCTGAATCTCGATAGTCACCAATGTTGATTCAGGAATCGAGCAATCGTCAAGCACCAGGTGGACGGAATGCTGCTGGGAGTCCCAAACGATTTCGCGCACTTTAATCCCTGCTGGATCCAGGAGACTTGCAGTCAAAGGACCAGACACATGCCACTTTGAATTTGGCATCTTGATCACTAATGAAGTTTTCTCACGGAGAGACATCAGCGCGTGGAAAGTGAAGATCGTTCGGCCATTCTCGTGGAAGAAAAACGAGTTGAGCCGTAAGAACTCGAGGTGGTACGGACGACCCGACTTGTGACAAGCTGCGAGCTGATTGCACACTTCCTTCAGATGCTTCTTGGTATGATCCTTGCTCAGCGCGAACGGCTTGATGCAATTCAGCTGGTTCAAAGGCTGCCCATCGTCTCCTCCGAGCGAGGTGATCGATGCGAGAATATCGTGCTCTCTCACATGGAACTTCTCTGACTGCGACAACACCTTCACTTTGGTCACAACAGGACACTGTCCGAAGAAATCACTTCCCAACGTCAGCCCAGAATCACCACCAGACTGAAAGTCTATGCCGAGCGGCTTCAGCGATGGGTCGAAGTACTCGCGACGAACACGATCTCGAAGCGGGTTTCTCAGTGTACTTTCGCGATTGTTCCAGTTCGAGTACAAGATCACACAGCATGCTGATTCCTTGATATCTTCAGAAACTTGGACTTCCCCGTCTGTAAGTTCACAGGGTCCGAGAATGGTTTCTTCGCCACAGTCCATTCCTGTGACCTTCATCACCACGGTGGAGTTGATACCGATGCCGACCTCTCCATCCAATGCCACATCGATCGTTTGAGATTCTCCATTCCACGATATCGCCGCTAGCTCAAAATCTTGGTGCTTAGGAATTTCGAAGTCAATCTGTAGCGAGCCAGCTTCATCGCTCGCTGGCTTCCACGACAATCCTGGAGGAATCTGGATCTGAAATCTGCCGTTCGGGGGAATCTGCTCGATGGTCTTCAGGCACAAGTGGAGCACTTTTTCTCCAGCATTGTATTGAAAGTAGGATTCTTGACGGTGAAATGTGACCTTGCGTACATCATCCACATTCAGCAACTGTTTCGCGACGTCGAGGCGCTTCTTCTCTTCAGCGCTGTTTTCAGCCATAGTCTCGTGGCTCAGATTAACCCCGTTCACAGCTGCCACGATGTCATGCTTCTGAATGATCGGATGGCGTGCAGCTTGACCACGAATGTCGGCAACGGTCAAGCATTGACCGAAAAAGTCCGACTGCAGATCCAGTCCGATATCGCCATGTTCGTCGAACACGATCTCGTACGACAGAACTTGGTTCCGAGTATTGCGCACAATGACAAGAGGCATTTCGTGACCATGACCCTCTGTGTCATCCGCTTCAGTGAAGGAATTCTTTCGAATACGCTTCTCTTGTCGGTAGTTGTACGTCTTCTGCATGTTCTGCAACAGATTGAGCCACACTTCATCGTCGACTTTTTCGCGCTGCACACGAAGTAGGTTGGTGAACGCCTTCTGGGACACTTGATCGTCGTCAGCGTCCTTGATCGTGGCCAGCACCTTTTCATTCGCCAATACCGCATACACAATCGCCGCTGGATCCGGATGTGGAGCACAAATGCGTTTGCTCTTGATGCTAGTCGCAAGCGCCTCGGTAAACTGCATCCACGAGAAGAACCGTGTAGTCTCTGGGAGATTCAGCTTCTTGCACAGCTCAATCCACTCTGCTTGCTCGAATTCTGAATCAGCGCAGCACGCGCGCTGTAGTTCTCGTAGCTGTTCTAGCCCGATAACTTTCTCCGAGTCCGAAAATCCCGAAGACGAGTCAGCGCTCTCTACTCCGAAGCGAGCAATCAGAATTTGCGCGAAATGAACCGTCTCCTCGGTTTTCATCACCTCTCGAACGATGCCTTCCACAGTCGAGCTGCCAAAGAACGGAGGTGGTCCGAACAACGCCTTGAAATCTTTCCTGGCGACGAATAGGTCCGTTTCTGCTGCGCCGAGCTCCTCAAGCGCTCTCATCCATTCTCGTTCGGTGACTTCTGGTTTCCCCACGCACTTACGTAGCTGATTGAACGCGTCTCGACTGATGCTCTCTCCTCTGTGCTCCGTAGTCGAATCGCCTCGTACAGCTGCCTTCGCGAACAACTCAAAGAGTCTCTCGATCGCAACGCTGGGAGAAATGTTTTCGTAGAACGGAAGCGTCATGGTCGCGTGGGATGCATCTGATGCACGGCGCGGGCTCAGCTGGGACATCTGACGGTGCAGCTCTTTCCGCGTCTGCTCATCGTCAAAAATCTTCTCGTGCAAGTCCTCTGACGCCATGGTGCTCCAGTTTTCGTGCGCTGACCCACACTCGCCAGCAGCGTATTTTCAGCAGCGAAGCTTCACACGTCACTCAATGGGACGTCACACCACTTGATACTGCTCGGCAGCCACCTACAGCTTGAACGAATATAGCAAAAGGCGCCACTGACGTCAGCATAATCCACATAGTTTGTAAGCCGCCAAAATCTGCGCACACGCACCTCTCCTCTCTTCACGCAGACACCGTCCAGTTCCCACACAGTTGCAGTGCGCTTGCTACCACGACGAAGCTCTGCAAATCCAGCACTGCCACTCTGTGTTGTGCGACGCCATTGTTTAGCCACTGAAGCGTTGCTGTCCGAAACCACCGACTCCTCATAAACGCGCGAGGCGACGCCTCCAAAACGCACAGGCGGAGAGAGAAACGACCCCGCGCTGCAGATGGGGTCGTGTGACGCGCCACACGAGCAAGCAGGGCTGGGCATTCGTGCGCATCGCGCGAACAGGAAACCTGGAGCTCTGTAATTGCATATCAAAATCCTTGTTAAATGCATAATTGGACATTTCATTTGGGAATGGAAAGTGGGATTCCATTTTGTTCCGATCGTTCTGGTTTGATGAGCAAACCATTCTCATTCATGCTTCAACTTGCTCACACAACGCGCCAAATGACTCGAGCTGTGCATGCGTGCACAGCAGATGTGTGTGTCATCACCAACTTATTTGCGTGCTGTTTAAACCCATTGACGAGCTTCTGGCGCTCGTCATGCGAAGAGGCAGGTCATGGAGCCACGAGCGCGGCGCAGTTTTCCCCTCTAGCTGCGAGCCACGCTCATGATAAGAGCGCTATCAGGCGCTTCTTGTGACGTCATGCACCAGCATGTGCTGTCGCTAGCAGTGCACGGCTCGTCAATGAAGACTATCCGTCCATGTACCATGGATCTTGGTTTTCGATCGCAATGTTTGTCCGTGAAGTGCGTGAGTGCCACGAGTGCGAGCGCCATGAGTTTCTGCTGCTGTGGATTGAGGGGAGCGCCGCTTTCGTTGTGCAAGCGGACAGCACCACCACAGCGCACAATGAGAGCAGGGCATTGAGAACAGGCGTGCATGCGCAATGAGAACAGACATGGAGTTGACAAACACGTTCGAAAAAAACGAGACGCGAAGCGGCAAACAATTGCATCGACGCACGCGATTGACACACACGTTCATCGGCCATTCATTCTTCAGCTTCGTCGCCAACCAACCGATCGATCCGACGGAGCGCTTCAGCATGGCCCGTCCGCAGGCAGCATGGCCACGCGCGACAATGGATCTGAGCCCGCAGTCGACCAATCCCGGCGCCCGAAGCCACGCTGGCTTTTGTGGACCACTCCACTTCACTTTGGGAACATTCGCGCAGCTGCTCTTCCGCCCTTATCAAATCATCCCACGGTCCGGTACCTACCAAACGCCCGGACACGCACTGTCCATCCATTTCCGAGCGAGCCAGAATGCGCATTTTGATCAAGATCCGTGCTGTCCATGCTGGTGTTGGGGCATTTGAGCAGAGCGATGGCCCCGACCAGCCGGAGCTTCGCGCCCGTTGAGCGATGCCCGTTTGTCCTGCCCACGCGCGTCAATGGGGCTTTATGCACACACATCAGTCACAACGCCAGCCGCTTGCGATTTGATTTTGCGTCCACATGGTCCACAGAGAAGAGCCAGCGTTTGGGTTTCAGCATCTTGAAGAATATTCCCTATAAGAGATCATTTGATTTGCATCCGTTTGCAAAGGTATTCTGATTTTGCAGGTTCAGTTTCATCTGTATTCTGTCGTGTTTACAAAGCTGGGTGTGATCGTATTTCACAGGTAATAATAGATAAGATGTCGACTAATCAAAGACATTCTGCAAAAGTTGAAAGGCAAACTCAGGCTTCGAAAAAGATTCGCAAAAACTCGCAAAAACAGGTCTTGTTTTTGCCTGCTTCAACCAGATTTTTTTGAAAAAGTCAAAAATCATGTTGCCTTTTGAATTCTATATTTCAGATTTGTTATAAATAATAGAAACAAATGAGCACAAGCGAGCCAGATTGGAGCCTTTTGAAGAGGCGTACACACGGAGATTCAGAGTTGTGAACGCTTTAAGAAATGATCACCCTTGGAAGACGAACGCATAAAGTCCAAGATACGTTTTGCTTTCAAACCAAACAAGTCAAAAAATCAAAAAAATCAGCCAGACCAGATTCACTGGACGAATGTATTCCATACAAACTCCAAGACGAAGCAAAGATCTGTGGCGCTCGCCAGTGGCAGTTGAAGGCCTTCTTCACTGTTGCCGCCCTGGGGAAAAGGCTCGCCATTCTGGAATTTGCTTCCTCGTCCATCCATCGCGCCGGGCCAGTTCGTTCAAGAAAGAAGGGAAGGATGGCGACTGACATGGAAGCCTCCGGCTTCATCGTCGCCGCGAGCGTCTTCGGCATGCTCTTCGCTGCGTTCCTCTTCTGGGAGGTCGCCAAGATCAAGGTCACGCGCCGCGGTGACGGCTACTCGCTGCTCTCCTCGGACGTGCGCCACCAGACGGCCGACCGTCTCTACGAGATCTACTCGGCCATTCAGGAGGGCGCCCGCGCGTTCCTGCTCGCGGAGTACACGCTCTGCTTTGCGTTCATCATCGTGTTCGGCGGTGTCATCCTGGTGCTCACCTCGTACGTGAACAAGGAGAACCAGAAATTCGACTGGACCGTAGGTGTCCTGACCGCTACGGCGTTCGCCGTTGGTGGCCTCACCTCGATGGCCGCTGGCTACATGGGTATGATGGTTGCCGTCTACTCGAACGCCCGTACCACCGTGTCTGCCATGAAGGAGGGATCCCGTGGCTGGACCGAGTCCTTCAACACCGCGTTCCGCGCTGGTGGCGTCATGGGCTTCGGTCTTACCTCGCTCGCTCTTCTGGTGCTCTTCATCCTGATCAAGATCTTCGAGACCCAGTACCCACTCGCGACCCACTCCAAGCAGCTCTTCGAGGCCATTGCCGGCTACGGTCTTGGCGGCTCGTCCATTGCCATGTTCGGCCGTGTCGGCGGCGGTATCTACACCAAGGCCGCTGATGTCGGTGCCGACCTTGCCGGCAAGGTCGTGGAGAACATCCCAGAAGACGACCCGCGCAACCCAGCCACCATTGCCGACAATGTCGGTGACAACGTCGGTGATGTCGCTGGCATGGGCTCGGACCTCTTTGGCTCCCTCGCCGAAGCCACGTGCGCGACCCTCGTCATCTCGACCCAGAGCCCAGAGATCATCAGTGCCGGCTGGCCTGCTGTTCTCTTTCCGCTCGTGATCACCGCCACCGGCATCTTCGTTTCGGCCGCCACCATGTTCCTCGCCACCAACGTGTGGCCAGTGCGCAAGGAGAAGGACGTCGAGACTGTGCTCAAGGTGCAGATCTTCGTGTCCACGGTTCTGATGACGGCGTTCATCGTCCCAGTGTCGTACTGGCTGCTACCAGCGCAGTTCATGATTGGCACGGTGTACCACGTGACCCCGATCAAGGCTGTGTACTGCGTTGCTGTCGGCCTGTGGGGCGGCTGCATCGTTGGCTTCGTGACGGAGTACTTCACGTCGGCCAGCTACTCGCCAGTGCGTGAAGTCGCCCAGGCTTGTGAGACCGGCGCTGCTACCAACATCATCTACGGTCTTGCCCTTGGATACAAGTCGGCCATCATCCCAATCACGATCATCTCGATCGCGGTGTACGTTGGCTTCTCGGTCGCCGGCATGTACGGTGTTGCTCTCGCCGCCCTTGGTTTCCTCGGAACGCTCGCCACGTGCCTCGCTATTGACGTCTACGGCCCGATCTGTGACAACGCCGGTGGCATCGCTGAGATGGCTGAGCTCCCAGCTGAAGTCCGTGACAAGACCGACGCCCTCGACGCCGCTGGTAACACCACCGCCGCCATTGGCAAGGGTTTCGCTATCGGCTCTGCCGCTCTGGTGTCCCTGGCCCTCTTCGGTGGTTTCGTGACCCGTATTGAAGAGACCAGCATCAACATCCTGTCGCCAATCACCTTCGCCGGCCTCTTCATGGGTGCCATGCTCCCATACTGGTTCACTGCCATGACGATGAAGTCGGTCGGTGTTGCTGCCATGGAGATGGTGAAGGAAGTGAAGCACCAGTTCGCCACGATCCCAGGTCTTCTTGAGGGTCTCCCAGGCCACGGCCCACCGGACCACGCTCGCTGCATCAAGATCTCGACTGACGCCTCGCTCCGTGAGATGATCCCGCCAGGACTTCTCGTGATGCTCTCGCCGATTGTCGCTGGTACCTTCTTCGGTGTCCACGCCGTCTCGGGCCTCCTGGTCGGCGCCCTGACCTCGGGTGTGCAGCTCGCCATCTCCCAGTCAAACACTGGTGGTGCGTGGGACAACGCCAAGAAGTACGTCGAGAAGGGCTGCGTCTCGGTTGAGGACAAGGAGGGCAAGCTCATTGTCCAGGGCAAGGGAAGCGCGATTCACAAGGCCGCCGTCATCGGTGACACCGTGGGTGACCCGCTGAAGGACACTTCGGGCCCAGCGCTCAACATCTTGATGAAGTTGATGGCCATTATCTCGCTCGTCTTCGGCGACTTCTTCAAGAGCATCAACGGCGGCCGCGGCCTCCTCAACATCCCTCTTGACCAGTAAGCCGTCTGTCGCAAGGGCTAGTTTTTTGCTGTTGATTCGAGTCTGATGAAGATGTAGCGAAGGGTACTCTGTAGGTTTTGCTGACCTTTGGTAGTTCGTAGCTCTTTACGAGTCAATCCACGCTTGCATTTTGCTGTTCAAACTGTGGTGTTGTGTTGCCTTTCAAACTCGTCGTGTTGGTCAGTTTGTGTCCATTTTGATGGGTGTAAATGCGATCTTTTCTGAGAACGTCGAAAAACCTCATCATCAGATTGAGATCTCTCTTTTTTTTTGTTTTTCAAGTATGTGAAAAACTGAGCAGAATCAGAAATGTGATGATCTAATCATCAAATTTGACTTGAAAAGTTGAAATTCGTCGTGAAGGACGTGAGGAGAGAGGTCCATTCTCCATTTGCCTTTCGAAAGCCAAAAAAAAATGCTGCCGACCGCCGCGACGCGCCGGAAGAGCACCCCCGAGAATGGCTGGATGCTGCTGCCCAAGATGTACGTCTACCTGGGCGTCGTCATCATCTTCGTCGTGGGCATCCTCTTTGGCAGCGGATACAACCAGGCGAACCTCAGCCAGGTCCCGCTCACGCAGCGCCATCAGTACGTCATCACCAAGCCGACGGTGCTCGTCACAGGCGGACTGGGCTTCATCGGCAGCCATGTCGTCGAAGACCTGCTCGCAAACGGCTTCCATGTGCGTATCGTATAGCGCTGCGGCTGTTGCTATGTGTTGTGCAGTCGTTGGGGTGATCGTTATCTGACTGTGGGCTTGGTATGCATGCCTGTCAAACAGGTTGTCGTGTACGACGACATGAGCAATGGCCGCAATTTCAACCGCGGCGCGGCAGCGGTTCTCGTCAAGGACATCACAGTCGTGAACGACTTTTCGTACATTGTCCACAAGGTGCGTATCTCTTGGCCGCCTCGCTCTTTATCCACCTGTGAACGCGTGACATTAACACGAGCCTGATACGTATAGGTCGACTACATTGTCCACTTGGCGGCGGCCATCTCGGTCGAGGAAAGCACGCGCCTGCCGGAGAAATACGAGCGCATCAACGTCGAGGGCTCGCGCAAAGTGCTTGACTGGGCCATGAAGAATGGCGTGAAGCGCGTCGTCGCGGCGTCGTCGGGTGCCACGTACGGCATCCCGCTGCCCGAGAACCTGCCGCTCCGTGAGGACTCGGCCACAGGTGGCATATGTGCGTACGCGACGACCAAGTTCAAGATGGAGGGTCTCATGCGCGAGTTCAACCGAGACTTTGGGCTCCCGTCCAGTGCGCTGCGCTTCTTCAACGTCTACGGCCCGCGCCAGGACCCGCACTCGTCCTACAGTGGCGTGGTCTCGTGGTTCATGGAGCAGGCTAAGATCAACGGCACGCTCAAGGTCAGCGGCGAAGGGGACCAGTACCGCGACTTTGTATACGTCAAGGACGTAGCGCGCGCGATCCGCACGGCGATGCTGCTTAACGACAAGAAGTTCGACGTATTCAACGTGTGCACGGGCATCAAGACGTCGATCAAGTCGGTCGCGGAGAAGATCGTGGAGGTCTTCGGGTCCTCGGCCGAGATCAAGAACGTCCCGTGGCGCAATGGCGACGTGAAGGAGTCGGTGTGCTCGCTCGACAAGTCCCGCGACAAGCTCGGTTTCACGGCCGGCTACTCGTTCTCGGACGGCATCTCGGAGACGCGCGACTGGTTCATGGAGAGCTAGGAGGAGAGGACGTGAGAGCGATGTTCGAATGGTTGGCGCAGACTACCCGCTGATCGACAGGTGGGGAGCGCAGTAACGTCAGCAACCACATGGGGAGAGCGCATGTTGCGTGGACCTCGCATCAGGAAACAGCGTCGTGATTATCTTGACTTTTCACTTTGATGTGCATCAAAACTGAGGAAGATATGCTCAAAAATGAGAAACCATAAATGAGAAACTGCCCTTAATAATGAGTAAATATATATATCACTCTTTATATTGCATCTAAATAGGTCTGAGTTGATAGTTAAGCAAACCATATGCAAAATAGAAAGGTTTATATCAAGTAAACACATGCTATTTTCGTGAAATGTCTGGTTTGTGCTGAATAAAATGAGATGAGTGTGTCGTCTGTCTGTTGCTTGGTCATGTGGACTCGGAAAACAAGAAGTGTGCGAGATCGATCACTTTGAGACCTTCTACGAGGCTGCTCATCTCTCATCTCTCCGCTCACTACGGTGCGTCGCCTGCGTCTATAGAACCTGTAGCAGCCATCTCTGCTTACGAATTCCCAGACGGAGGCTCTCAGTGGCAATGGCACGAGGACGAGAAGAGAGAAAGAGAGAGAGAGAGAGAGGAGCTCTTGCGTCACCTTGTTCTCTGCTGCTGGCTCCATGGATCCTTCCTGTTGGTAAATCAGTGGACTCATTATATATCTGTGTGTGTGTGTGTATGTAGCTTCTCGCTGACGCATTCCGACAACAAAAGCGCTCTCATAGACACCCGTAACTACACATGACGTACACGTTTGCGGTGTACGACAAGCGGCCACGCGCGGCGTTCACACAGACCGGCGCGCTCATTTCGGTCATCAGCTGCTCGGTCATCGTGCTCTCGTACCTGCGCAAGCGCAAGTGGCGGCAGCACCCGAACGCACTACTCTTCTGGAAGTCGGTCGTCGATTTGCTCTTCGCCGCGCGATTCCAATACGACTGGGACCAGTACGTGAACCGCTACGGCTGCCGCGTGCTGGCCACCACGACGCAGTTCTGCTCATTCGCGAGCGAGTGCTGGTTCCTCAGCATGTCGCTCAACCTGTACCAGTGCGCGACTAACCCGTTCACGAACGTCAAGCAGAACATGCGCTGGTACCACCTCTTCTCCTGGAGTGTAGGGCTCTTCTTCGCGGCGATGCTCTGGGTCTCTGAGGTCAAGTTCAACCCGCGGTACGACCCAGCGTGCTTCGTGGACGAGAGCGACACGAATTTCCTCCTCATGTACTACGCTGTCGTGGTGCTCTCGGTCATTTGCGCGGTCCTCTTCTCCGTGCTCGAGACGCGCACGCACACGTTCGGCGGCATGCAGGAGGCCCTCGAGGCCAAGAAGGACGTGATCAAGAGCGCGCGCATCTTCACGATCGCCTACAGCATCTACCAGAGCATCCTCATCTCGCTCTGGATCGCCGACATCGCGTTTCTCGAGGAGAACGAGCCCGTGTTGCAGCTCGTGCGCAACGTCACGTCCTTCCTGCAGACGTCCAAGGGCTTCATCGACCTCGTCATCTGGCTCTGCATCAACCACTGGTCGATCGCCGAATGCGGCTGTCGTAGCAGCAGCAGCACTGAATCATGCGACCGCTACAGCGACATTGACATTGACCTGCAGCCGCAACTGAACGTCGCTTTGCGGAAAGAAGTGCTCCATTTCACGACCCGCGGGGTCGTGGCGGCGTCCTCAAACGCGCCCAAAGTGGCAGAAGCGAGACGCGTCGTGCGCCTGCGGCTCCACGAGATGGGCATGAGCGTGCGCTTTGACGACTACAACCCCGCGTCCTTCCGGGATATCCGGCGCGGTTTCGGCATCAAGGAGACGCTGTACCGGAAATCGTTTCTCTCGACATGTCACGAGCGGATCCAATCTGGCGGCTCCAGCGGCGCGTTCATGTTCTACACGGCCGACTACTCGTTCCTCGTCAAGTCCGTGACGAAGAGTGAGCGCGCCGTGCTGCTCCGGATGCTGCCAGCGTACATCCGATACATGAAGGCGAACCCGGGCTCGCACTTGACGCGGTTCTACGGCTGCCACTCGATCGAGATGTACGGTCAGGACTTCAGCTTCGTGGTCATGGGCAACGCCATCGGCCGGGTGAGCATGCACCAGTTTTACGACATCAAGGGCTCCTGGATCGACAGGAACGCCGAGGCGCTGCCGCCTGGCAAGACCGTGATCTGCACGTACTGCAGTCACGCGTTCAAGTATGGATCCGGGTACGTGCTGCTGCCTTGCTAGGCTTGACATGAATGGTGGGAAATGTTGCTGACTTTGTTGGGCTGACAAAACCAATCTCTATAATTTTCTTTGTTTACTATAGGGAGAGCTGTGAGTACAGCATTCACGGCACGCATCTTCCGCACGTGGTGCTCAAGGACAATGACTTTCGCCGCAAGCTGCGTGTGCTGCCCGACACTGGTGCGTTTGCCAATGTGAACACATTGAAGCTGATGGTGTGTTTGATCTGACCATCTCTCTATATGCATTGTAGCCAATGAACTCGTGTCCCAACTGGCAAAGGACAGCACGTTCCTGTGCGAGCAAGGCATCATGGACTACAGTCTGCTGCTGAGCGTGCACAGCACCAAGTACGTTGTGGACCACTCGTCCTTTGACGCCAGTAGCCTCATCAAGTCCCCCACGAAGCGCAAGGTCAATTACCCGGTGTGCCATCCTGACGGTGAGGACTCGTTCAGTTCAATCTTTAACGAGCTCGAGCACACGGAGACGTCCAGCGACGAAGACCTCGCGGATATTGAGAGTGGCAACAGACAGAAATTCAACCGGAGCTGCCGGTACTCAGTCATGAACGACGATGCCAGCAGTCGGCGGCTGCAGATCGGCGGCGATGACCAGGGCGACAGGTCACCGTTGCTCTCACCCTCTGACTCGCCCTCGCTACTGCGCTACGACTCGATGTCGTTAGCCAAGCCCTTCGAGATCGGCTCGCCCATCGCCGACCAGTCTAAATGGGTCGGCACGCGGTCGCTCGAGAAGACAGGATACCAGGCTTATGCGGTCGTCGGGCCCGACTACTACACGCTGGGCGTCGTTGACATGCTGCAGACGTGGACGTGGCGCAAGCGACTGGAGCGACTATGGAAAACGTTGGTGCTCCGACACGACGGCTTTGGGATCTCGGCCGCGCCGCCCAAGCTCTATGCGGACCGTTTCCAGCGCAAGATGCGCGATGTCATGATGGTCTCGTCGACGCAGATCGGATTTGGGAACCATTGAAGATGGTAGGGTAGTTTATGAAAAAGGATGGAAACTGGCGGTGGAAATTGTAATAAAAACCAATGTTGTAAAGTTCGACCTCAAGCCAGCCTGCCAGACCAAGACGCCGTCTAGGACTCCAGGATCATCATGTCATACTCCTGGAGCTTTTGCAGCGCCTGGAAGGCCGAGTGCGTGATCAGATTGTACTCGAGTTCGCCCATTTCGTCCACGTCTGCGAGCGCCAGCAACGACCGCAGCTGCCGCTGACTCACGTCCGGGAACGTGTTCTGGATCGCCATCACGACGTTCTCGCGCGCGAGCAGACCTCGGTGTCCATCGTCCAGCGCCTCGAGCGCGTGCGACAGTGATTGCTATTCAAGGTCAAGAACGAGTGGCATCAAATACCTAACAACATGGTCCTCCGACCATTTCCCAAGAATGTACAGTACTGTACCTCAAAGCTGTGCTGGTTCATGTCGAGGATCGCGTAGTACTCGCTCGTCTTGCGGTACTTTTGCAGGTACGCGGCAAAGGTCTGCTGGCTGTCGAAGCTCACGAGCACGAGCACCATCCCAGCGACGTGGGCGGCGAACTTTTCATAGTTGACAAAGCCACTTTTGTCCTCCTGGGCCTCGCACATGACTGTGATGATCTGCAGCCGCGTGAGCCCGACATCTGCTGCCCTAAACAGCCGCGTGAGCTCTGCGACGGTGAGCAGGCCCGTGGCCTCGGTGTCGCCACTGGCAAAGACCTCGACGAGGTACTGCGCGAGCGAGTCCTGGTCATTGGGCAGCTCGACGACGCCCTGGGCGAAGACATCGCACAGAACGGGGAAGCAGAGCGGGATGAAGTCCTGGTAGAGGACGGTGCCACTATTACTATCAGCATTCTCGACGCTGAGCGCCTCGGACATGAGGATGTTGACCTCGCGCCGCGTGAACCCCAGGTCGGCGTCCAAGAGAGCGTCCATAAATTCGATCCGCGGTAGCACGCCCGTTTCGTCAGCGTCGGCGCGCTGGAAGATCTCGCGCAGGAGACTCTCAACCTCGTCCTGCATCATGCCATGGAGGAAGGCCTCGGTTTCCTTCTTGGCGAAGAGCTCGATGCGCGTCTGCCGCTGAGGCTTTGTCGACCTCAGGTGGAGCACGACCTGAAGAGCCACGAGGAGAAAGTCGCCGTAGCTCACCACGCCCTGCTCGTTCTCGTTCGCCTCGGCGAAGAGCGCCTTGAGCTCAATGGTCGAGAGCTGCAGCGTCTCGCCAATGGCCAGCAGTACTTTGTGGAAATCTTCGTAGGCGAGCATGCCCGCGCCCTGCTGGTCGGCATCCTGGAACGCGCGGGCGAGAATATCTTGCAGCTCTTCTTCCGAGACCTTTAGGTACGCTGGGATAGCGCCCGCTGCAGCCGCGGAGCCAGCCGTCTTGGCGCCGTTCCCATCACGCTTCTGCACAAGATCTTTGAAAAACTGGGCGCCAAACTCGTAGATCGCCTCCTTGGTCTCCATCTTGCCCTGCTGCCTCAGGACTTCACGCGTGAAGCTGCGCAGTAGATCCGGAAACTCGACCGGTACCTGCAGGGGCTTGGCATACTTGGACGCCATGTTCGGTGTCTATCTGTCTGCACTCGTGCACTCGGTCGCGACAAGTCGTTTTCGTTGAGAAGCTGAGAAGACACCCGTTTCACACCGAACAATGGTTGAAATTGGTTTTATAATTGATGGAAATTGGTTCAAATCATGGAAATCGGTGGTCTCGCTCAAGATTCCCACCTTTACATACATCGTTGAATACACACGACACATCCATGGTGGTCAGTGAAGCCTTCTTCATGGCTTGGAGACGAATTTGACTCTCTTGGTGTGGTAGCTCTTTGTCGAGAGGAACCCGAGTGCCTGCGTGCGCACTTCTGGGTGAAGAGCAACGAGCGCTGCGATTTCCTTGATGCCCGCAGCCAAGCGTTCGTCGAAGCCCGCGAGCAGACTCGCAAGTGCGCTCGGATTGTACGAGATCATGCGGTCCACCTCGGTGGCTCCGAGCAGCTGCGGGTAGTCACTCATAAAGACCGTGTCTCGGCCCCACTGGTTGTCCAGGAGCACCTTGACGGCGTGGAGGCGCGCGAACTTGCCCACAAAGCCCTTGGTAAG
Source organism: Globisporangium paddicum (assembly GCA_023334015.1). Lineage (NCBI taxonomy): Eukaryota > Oomycota > Peronosporomycetes > Pythiales > Pythiaceae > Globisporangium > Globisporangium paddicum. Next base: position 53,558 of record JAASFV010000001.1, read on the forward strand.
CAGACTCGCCGGGTCGAAAGTGGCGGGCGTCGTGATGAACTTGACCACCACCTTAATTGGCTTCGACACGTCACGAGGCGCGTTGAGGTGCACTATCAGACTCAGTGTCTTGCCCGAGTACGAGAAGCCGTCGTCCTGACTGCGCTGCGCCGTATCGGGGAACTCGATGAAGTGGATCCCCTGGCCGTTGACCGTCACAGATGCCGCTGGCAATGCGCTGAGGAACTCGATCTTGTACGAGCGCTCGGTCGGCATGGACGCGAACGAGCCCTTCACAGGCATGATGTTGAACTCAGCCTGTCCCCCGCTGCAGTACGAAACCACCGGCGAGGATGCCTGCAGCAAGTTTTTGGCGTCGAATCGGAAGACCTGCTTGTGTCTCGCAGAGAAAGAAGAACTCTTCGTGCCGCAGCTCGAGCTAAAGTCAAAGAGCGTCGACGACTTGTCACCTGAGAGGTATCCCTTCGTAAGTCCGTCGTCTTCATGGAGCTCGTAGAAGTGCTTGGGCGCGCCAGGCACGACGAGCAGGTGCAGTCTCTTTGGCACGTGCGTGTTCTGTCCGACAGATGACGTGCCTTCAGAGGCCTCGTGGTCGGCAGTGGGGATGATCGAGCCGGCTTTGGCGAACCGCGGAATCTCGTTCAAGGCATAGCTATACGAGTACACGATCGGGCCCGTAATCACGTTGCCCGTGTTGAAATCGAACCAGGCACCCGGTGGGACCCAGATGGACTTTGCTGACAGCTGTGTGCCGTTCGCCACAGGGGCCACCACGGGGGACACGAGCATCTGCGAGCCGTACATGTACTGCTCGGTAAAGCTGTATGCCTCTTCGTGCTCGGGCCAGTCCATATACGCGCCATGGAGCACGCTGAGCCCCTCAGTGTGCGCAGTCCAGGCCTCGCTGTATACGTACGGGATGAGCGACGCGCGCATTTCCATGGCGGCCCGTGTGATCTCGTAGTACTCGTCCGCGTATTTCCAGATGCGACGGTCGCTCTTTGCGTCCTTGCTCGAGTGCGTCCGGAAGATCGGCGCGAAGGCGCCCCACTGGATCCATCGCGTGAAGAGTTCCGGCTCGGGCGGGTTCTGAAACCCACCAAGGTCGTGACTCCAGTAGCCATATGCCAGGTTGGCCGCCATGGCCGTGAAGTACGGCTGGAAACTCAGCATCTCCCACGTGGCGTAGGCATCCCCAGAGAAGCCCACGGGGTAGCGGTGGTTGCCGATGCCGCCCCAGCGATGCAGGAGCATGGGGCGCGCCTGCGTGAGCCCCCAGTGGTGCGGGTTTGTGGAGAAGACGTAGTTGAGCCAGATCGTCGGGTTGATGTCGCTGCGGCCCTCCATGCGCTCGAACCAGTCCTCACCCTGCTGCCAGTCGAGCCACCAGAAGTCCACGCCGTCGCTCTCTCGCGCGCCGATCGAGATGTTAAGCCACGCCTGGGCGAATTTCTTGTCTGCGATGCGGAACGGCACGTATTTCTTTGTGGCCGGGTCGATACCCATGGCCTTGGCGACCTCTTCATAGGTGTCTTCCCAGGGTTGCACGCCTGAGGCTGGGTGTAGGTTGAGCGTCACGGCGATGCCCTTTTCATGCAGCCACGTGAGGAATTGCTTGGGATCCGGGAACATGTTCTTATCCCATGTGAGCCCGGTCCAGCCCTTCTGCTGACCGGCCTGGTCGCTCTCGTGCGAGTTGTAGAATGTCAGGTGCCAATCCATGTCGATGACCAGCACGTCCAGCGGCAACCCACGGTCCTCGTACTGGCCGACAATGTCCTGTTGCAAGTCTGCATCACTGTAGGCCCACCAGCGCGAGTAAAATACGCCAAACGCGTACCGTGGCGGGATCGGCATGCTCCCCGAGATCATCGTGAACTCACGGAGTGCGCCTTTAAAGTCGAGGCCGTGGCCGAGAAAGTAAAGATCTTGATACGACGTCGTGCTATAGAAGCAGCGGAACGGGTCGGTTTGATTAGCTGGCGCGTCCAGCACTGGGCTGTTCGCAGCAAAGCAGCAGCCCTTGGCGGCGCAGTCCTTTGGTGTCTTGGTCTCGAGGCCGCACACACGGCGCTGGGCACTGGGCACACTCGAACAGGTCGCCGGGTCGACACCTTGTGAGGTCACGGGCTTCTTGAGCCACGCCCAGTGCGGGTCCTGGTCGAACGCGGCGTTGAGCGAGTCGTCGAGTACCGTGTAGCCGCGCTTCCTGCTTATGACGCCGTACGTACAGTGCTGGTCGCGGATGTAGTCAGGGCCTTGGTTCTGGCAATCAAGCGGGATGGCGCCTTTCGCGCCATCGAGCGTGCGGATCGTACCGGGGAGCGCGTCCTGGCGAACCTGGTCCGTCATGGACGGCAGCCACTCGCGGCTGTCATCGCTCATTTTGGGGAGCGCGCCTTCACCTTGTAAGAGCTTCACCTTCAGGTTGTTATCATTGAAGCTCTCTTTCGAGTTGGCGTCGTACTCAAGACGCAGATGTTGCGTCGTGATCACGACCTTGCCGCCGTCCTTCGCGACTTTAAAGTCGGGCAGTGGGCTCATCAGTCGGTTCTGCACCAGCATGGTCGTGTCATCACGGAACGAAGCTGACGTAATCGCCCACTCCATGCGGATGATGCGCGACGTGAGCACGCAGAATCGCGCGTGGCCAGCGGCGACGAGCGCTATCGGATGGCAAGTGCCACTGCCGCTCAGGTCCGTCGCGTGCACCACTGCGCCGACCGCAGCGACGAGCGCAAGCGCAGCACTGGCGATCTTCATGGCCAGTTACGCGCCTGCTCTCTTTCTCTCGTGGCTTGGAGCTCTTGGCAGCTTGAAGGAGCTCTTGGGTGGCTGCTGGAAGATTGCCGAATGAGGAGAAGGGTCTCTTTCGTTCTTCAACGCACAGAGAAAAAAACTCAGATCCCTCATTTGAGTGACTATTTTTCTCAAATGCGCGAAAATAAACTCAAAACCCTCACTTGAATGACTGGTACATCTGGTGTCCCACAAAACAACGGATGGAAAAGATCGGTTTCTGTGGTTGAAGTTGGTTGGTGATTAAAAAAATGTGAAAGGCAAAAATGCAGGTGTTGTTATTCGGAGGAGCAGCGTGGTGTCTAAGTCTGCGACTCTCCCAATCGACGATGGAGGCTAGCGGCAGCTTTCCTTGCTCACGCCTTTGGTTGTCATCCCTCTTGAAGAAGTTCTGGCATCCAGGAGTGGAGCTCAGCGACACGAGCAGGCCAGCCCATGCGTCCGCTAAATAAAGTCGTCTTCCTCTTCGTCGCTCTTCTTGCGTGCACTTGCGCGTGGCGACGCCGCCGTGGGAGACTTGCGATAGATTGCGTTCGAGATGTCGGCCCCGCCGTCCCCTACTCTTTTGCTCTTGCTGCTCGATGACGACGAGGAGGAGCTGCTGCTGCTGGTAGACGAGACGGTCGATGAGGACGGCGCCACCTTTGCGCCGCCAGTGTAGTGCTCTTCGCGATCGTCGCTAGGCGCGAGCTTGAGTTGGACCTCCTCCTCGTCCGAGTCGTCCGCGTTCCATGCCGAGCTGGGCGTCAGTGACTGATGATGAAATCATTAGAATCACAATGTTAGCACCACTCAACCAATTTCATAGTAAACACACATTTTTGCATGGGCAAACACGTACCAGCTCGACGTAGCGCCCAGTCTCGCTGCCTTCGCTGTCCGTGCGCGTCTTAAGCAGCACGACGATGCCCAGGATGGTCACGACGCCGCCGATCGTGAACATGAACATCTGCAGCCGCGTCATGTTGATGTACTCCTCAAAGTACATGATGCCCCCGAGCACGCTCGTGAGGATCCAGAAGCTCTGGTACACGGGGATGACCACGAGCGCGTCGAAGCGTGCGAGGCCGCCATTGAGGAAGTGCACCTGGCAGCCCAGGCACATGGCCATGCCAAATATGATGAGGTACGACGCCAGCTGCGTGAACATGTAGGCGCCCGCCTGGCCCCAGATCGCGCTCTTGAGCAGCTCGACGGTCGACTTGGCCAGCAGCACAGACTGGCCGCCGAACGTGCCAGCGATGCCCCCGTAGCAAATGATGTGGTACAGCCCGCCTTCGTACGTGTGCGTGCGCTCGATGAAGCGGCTAAAGTAGAAGAGTCCGCCGATGAAGAGCACGACCACGAAGATGTAGACATACATGACTGGCTGCTGGTAGAGGTGGATGAGGTCTTCGAGCTCGTACGACGGCGTGCTGTGGCCCGCGAAGATTACGGTGAGCGTCACGCCGCCGAAGATGATCACAGTCGCGATGATGTTCTGCTTGGTGACCTTCTCCTTGTGGAAGATGGGTGCGATGAACATGTTCCAGACGAGCGAGAGCGCGGCGAGCGGCGCCAGCAGCGTCTGTGGGGCCATGCCGAACGCGACAAAGTCGAGTAGCGAGCCGAGACACACAAGACTGAAGCCCAGCACCCACATGGGCTGTTTAAACGTGCCCTTCTTGACCTCGGCCCCCTCGTTGCGCGTCATCGAGAGCTTCTGCAGGTTGATGCCGACCGAGTTGAGGATGGAGAAGACGAGCGAGATCGTAAACCCCGCGACCCACATGCCGACCGCGGGGCCGCTGTAGTCGATTTTGAAGCACTTGCTCTTTGACTCGATCTCGGTCGCCGAGAAGTGCGTGCAAATGTGCTCGAGGCCCGGACACTTCTTCTTGGCGTTGTCACGGCATGAGTTGTAGCAGAGCAGCGTGAAGTCGCGGCCGATCTCACACACGGGGAAGTGGATTGCGCACTGGAGCTGCTTGAGGAACGCGCCGCAGGAGCTGCTCGTGTTCGCCAAGTCCAGGTCCACGATCGTCTTGCTGATCTCCTGCTCGCTCTTGCCCTCGTACTGCGGTAGCTTGGCCAGTTGCGTGGAGCTTGCATTCGTCCATGCGTTAAATGACTTCAGCGCGATTGCATCGAGGTCCTCGTACGAGTAGTCGGCCGGGCACACTGCAAAGGACACGTGCGAGCAAAACTCGAGCCCGGAGGGCGTGCCGCACGTGCTGGAGCACTCGCCCGCGAGCACGGCGCTGGGTCCGACGAACACGAGGCACGACGCGGTGACAGCGACGACGGCCGTTGCTGCCCTGCGCCACAGAGAGCGCTGCGGATGCATTCTTTTCGCGTGGAGATACTTCTGCTGGATGTCTTTGACTTGCGTCTGTCGGTCTCTCCCAATCGGAATGAGAGCCTGCAGAGCAACACGTGCACGCAGATGAGCTTCTTGGGCTTCTCCCCTATCAATAGCTCCTGGAAGAGCAAGTGGCACCGTGGCATAGTTCTATCAATAGCTCCATCTACCCTCTGTAAGTCGATTTTTCTGTCAAGAGTATATTTCACGGGGTATATCTTTATACAGTTCTTTATATAAGTAGACTGTATGTAAATGAGATAAATAGGATGCTTTCTCGTGACAAATATAAGATTATGCGATTACAGGCTAACAATAACGTGCAATTGGCGGCTATAAAAAGGCCACGTGGCGGTGCTATTTCCGCGGAGATCCCTCCTTCGCGGTGCCGCAGTGATGATGCAATCCGACTTCTTTGACATGAACACTTGCAGGCAGATATTAGACAGTAGCACAGTGTTTGGCGATCGCTATGAGTTCGCAGAGAGAGCTATCTAGGTGTGCAGCTCTTGGAGCTCCGTTCTGCTGAGCTCTTTATACTTACTGTACTTTTGTAACGGTTGTGTGTGTGTCACTGCACTTTTCGTTTATGGTAAAACATGTCTCGAACGGTACTGATTTATACCGGTATACCGATAGTGCATCTCAGTATTGAAGTCCTGTTGTCCGGATAATTTTTGCTTTGTTATCCGGACGCTCTCGTCTTCTTCACTTGTCACAATTGAAAATGGGCAACAGCACATCGAGCAGCGGCGGCAAAGCCGAGTGGAAGGGTCCGTTCAGCGACCAGGTGCGCGTGGATACGCATGAGCTGTTTCAGCATATCCCGTCGCTAATGCTTGTATGTGCACTCAGGAGTACGACTGCCTCGTGGCAAAGTTCCAGGACATCACGACAGCAGCGCCAGCGATCCCAGACGTGCAAGCGAGGCTGCAGGCAAACAAATTCACACACAGTATTGCTGTCGGCGACATCCAGCCGCACTTACTAACTGCGTGATGGCGCACCTCGTCTGTTGTTCTCTATATGACAGAACCTTCTCCATGTGCCACTGAGCACGTCGACCCCAGCGGAGCAGAGCACGTGCATCCTCCAGTTGGGCGCCTCCTTCTACGATCTATGTCTGCATATGCGACAGGTTAACGGTCGCGACGCCACTTCGAAAACGCTCCAGATGATCGACTTTGTGCAGGCAGGTACAGCAGCAGCAATTTGCATGATCATGAGCCAACTACTACTCTTATCATCACCACTAAACGTACCGCGTTGCTGTGTTTACCTTGTGTGTTGCCTCAGTTGCCGCGTGCGTACGTTCGTCTTCGCAGACAGTCGCTCGCTCACTCTTCCGCTTGTTCACAAGCAAAGACAGCGCTTCAATTTCTCAGGGCGAGCTCGTTCAGCTACTGTTAGCGCTGCTGATTATGGCGAGCGAGGCGATGAACACTTTCGATGAAGACCCGCAGCGGACGCTCCACGTCGCAACGCAGCTCGCGACTGCGGCTCTTGACTACTCTGGAGCAGCTGTTGCCGGTCAGTTGTCCACTGACGCATATCTTCGCTGGATGAACGCGCAGTTTCCACTCCTCTACTCGATCTTTGTCTCGTGGCTCAGCGTGCAGTGCTTCGGCGCCATTGCACGACCGTCTTACCACCCGCCACAGCTATCGCACAAGTCGGATATCCTGTCAAGGTGAGCAATCTCGTGTCCCAGACTCCCCTGAATTGAACGAATGGGTGACTGAATCCTGTTGGTGTTAATTTTGTATTGTTGTAGTGCGCACTTTGTGTGTCTGTCGGCTGTGACGAACCCCATCCAGAAATCGCTCTTTCGCCTGTACACGAGCGCGCAAGATGGCTTGAGCTTCAATAGACTTAGCTTTCACCTCCTCGGCTACACGGGTCCGACGCTCGTGATCATCCAAGACACGGAAGGAGGTACTGTACGCCTGTCGCACGACCATTTACTCTACCGCAACATGGTTGGCCACTCACAATTCCGTTCTTCTCGTGTGCGATGTAGCGGTCTTTGGTATGTTCTGCGACTCGGAGTGGAAGGAATCGACTCGTCCGTACGGTGGCAATGGTTGCTTCCTCTTTCGCATCGAGCCTGAGATCACCATCTACCGCGTGTCTGGAAACAGCGACGGTGGCGTCATGTACCTTAACTCCAAGGGTTATTCGCTTCCGCGCGGTATCGGTATGGGTGGCACGACGAGCAAATTCCGCTTGTTCCTGAGCGAAGACCTGGACGAAGGCAGCTACACGACAACCAAGTGTCTGGCGTTCGAGGGCGGACGGCTCTCGAGTCGAGAGAACTTTACGATTCAAGCCATGGAAGTATGGGGCTGCGGCGGCGAAGACGATGTGCTGCGCCAGAAGGCATTCCGCAATGATACGGCCGAGATGATCAACCGGGCGCGGAAAGTGGACAAGGCCCAGTTCGTCGGGAGCGACTTCGACAAGGAGATGTTCCTCGGCAAGACGTTCGGCCATGGCGCAGACCAGGCACGCGTCGCGGATGATGAGCATTAACAATGTTCGGTAATTGTGAGTTCTCTGCATAAGATCTGTGTCCGTAGTGGTCTTGCCAGCAGCAACAAAGAATGACAAGGTTGATCACATTCCACCCATGTCAGTGAGTAATTTTATCGCATGAGAACATTCGTACAAACTGCAGGTGCTCCCAGTAGGTTATCGACGACGGCTCTGCGCTTGCTGCAGGCGACGGCGGACACCAGCGTCCTCGTTGGCGTCAGGCATCTCTGTGTCGCCTACTTCTACAACTTCAAAGTCGTCGTCTTCATCTTCTTCGTCATCATCCTCCTCATCATCCTCTTCTTCATCTTCGTCCTCGTCGTTGTCCTCTGACATGACCGACTGGTCAAAGTGACAGCGGCGGTCGCCGTCCAGCACGTTGCAGTTCTCCTCATCGTCGTACTCGCCGCGGTATGTGCTGCAGACGCGCAGCTTGCCCTGTTTGGTGCCGTAGATGAATCCGCCGCCGCAGATAGGGCTGAAAAGCGCAATGTTCACGTCGTCCAGCTCGCTCTCGACGTGCGAGAGAAGCTTCATGTCATCCCAGCGGTAGATGCGCGTCACACGATGCACTGGGAACTCAGACTCTCTGTGAAACAAAAGCACATCGTAAACATTGTTAGCAAGGATTATCCAGCGTTGGCTCAGCATAGCTCATCTTACCTCTGGATACGATCTCTAACGCCGTAGCCCAGCAGCACAAACGCTGACGTCGGGGAAATCTTGACCGAGGTGACGCCGCCGGCTGCAGTCTCTGCCAGGTGACACGTCTGGATGACGCGTCCTAGTTGCTGCGGCTCAAGTGAAATGAGCGCGAGCCACGTTGACTGGATCTCCGACGCGAGGCGGCCGCGTTGGCTGCGCTGGTTCCGGGTGAATCTTGTTCGACTGAGCGCAATGTTTGGGCGGATCTGCGTGTATCGCTGCTGAGGCGCCGCCGCCGGGTTGAGCGCGTTCGTGCGAGCCTGCCCAAGCGGCGGGTGGGTGTGGTGCAGACCGTTTGCAGAGTGCAATCGAGGGCGAACACGCCGGATCTGCTGGTTCATGTACTGGTCCATGCTGAGCGACAGGTCCGAGGCAGCCGACTGAAGCGCTGCCAGGATGTTGGGCGGCTGCAACATGATGCTGGGCATTGAAAGCAATCTCGATTGCTGGAAAGTTGCCAGCGAAGCAGCGGTCACGCCGTTGTTAATCGCATTCGCAACCACCGAGGCTGCCAGCGTGCTGCTGCTGGTCTCCGAGCTCTCAGTAGTAGTCGACGACGATGAAGTGGTTGACTGCACAGTGGGCGTCGACGAGTCGTTGGCGTCGTCGCTTGGAATGATTTCCTCCGGGGCCACTTGCTCCTGCGGCGCGGTGGACAGAATCAGCTCCAAGTCCGTATTCGCCTCGGCCTCGGCCTCCAACTCGACCTCCTTCTCGGCCTGGCGCAGCGAAAAGTCGGCGCAGATCGCCAGGTACCGCCCGCAGCGGGAGATGTCAAAGCCGCCATCATTATAAATTAGTGCGTGCGAGAGCACCACCTGGCTGTTGTACATGGCTTTCTTCACGAGCAGCGGCTCAGGCGCGAGCGACCATGATGGATCAAAGTCCCACATTGTGAGTGTCACAGTCAAGTCTGACGGCGGAGCCTGCCCCTGTGGGCGCTGTATAGAGTAAGTTAGTTATTAGCCTCGCTTGATTGGCAAGTTCTTCAGGAATTTTCGACAACACATACCAGATATCGCTCGTTCGCTTCGCCGACCATAATCTTGCTTGGATCTGGGAGGAAAGTCACGGATCGCAGCGTCTGATAGCTAAACATCGCTATCCTGGGGCACGTGTGCTGCAGGATTCCATCAACCGAGTGGTCAGCATCTCACACACACTGGTATAGCAAAGTCCACAAGTGTACCTGGTAGTCCCATGTGTAGACGCAGGTGCCGCTGGCGATCGCTAGGATGTCACCGGACGGATGAAACGAGATCGAGATGATCGCATGCCGCAGCGTGGAGACGTAAAGGCATCGTCCCGTTTCAATATCCCAGAATCGGACTTGGAAGCCGAGGCATCCAGATGCGACGTATCTTGGGTCTGTTGGGTGGAATTTCACACTCCAGGGCGTGCGAGGGTGTCCAACGAGGGTCTACAGAGGAATGTTACAAGTGAGACCACGGTTGTGGTGGTTAGCATGAGGCACATGACATCCACGACCTGACTGGTCGTGTCTCGAGCAGCTACAAGATCGCACCTGCAGTATTCTGCCAGTCTCAAAGCAAATGATCTTTACAGTGTGGTCTCCGTGAGTCGACGCAAACGTTTTCCTATCACAAAAGCAAGGCAAGGTGATAAGAAGGTGTGACTAAGTGTCGTGACGCCCAGCAGCTCTTCCGTGAAGAGCTCATTGGCGTACCCGTCGGGACTGATCGCGATGGAGATCGTCGACTTGGTCGTCGGCGGCAGCTCAAAGTATCGGCTCTGGTGCTATGTGGCAGAGAACAGATCACACAACGCCAACACGAATAACAATGAGCTCCTCGTCCACAGAATAAGGTTTCCTTTTCCCTCATATCGCTATTGATAAGATCAAGGGCGCGAAATCAGACACGCACCTTTGCGGAGCTCTCGCGCTCGGCCCAAAAGTTCTCGCCGCGATCTTCGCCGAGCATCTGCGTGCTGCGCCGCGCCGCGCCACCGGTCTCGCGCTTGAGTAGCGTCGCCGCGATGTTTTGCTGCCGGTGCGCGCGCCGGAACGAGTTGGGCACCCCCGGCGGATTCAGGTCCGCCACAGCGCGCTGCCACACCTTCTTGTCCATATTGACCACAGCGATCTGCTACAGCAGAGCGCACCTGTGGAGATGTATAGGAATGGGAGGAGCTGCAGGTTAGAGACGACTGAACAAGGTGATTGCCTTCTGTTGTTGTTCTCTCTCTCTCTCTCTCTCCCCTCGGGGTCCAACTGTATGGACTCCCCCTGTACAGGAGACGACCGCCACCTACAGTTGGATACGTACCGAGTCCTTCTTCACCCGCGTGCGTCTCGTGTTTCCCCCTCGTCCACTCACCCGTGCACGTGGGTCGCGCCGGTCGTCGAGAAGCTCTTGTCGCTTGTGTGGGGAAGTCGCCAAAACAAACTCGCTCATACAAAAAAGGTTACAAGGAGGGATTGGCTAGAGCCACCATCGCGTTGCGCGGAATCCAGCTGGTGACAAAGAGGGCTCAATTCGGTCGGCAGTATATTTATTTCGTATATAGTAATAAAAAGCTACTAATCCAAGTTGTACTGTACGCACCTGAGTTCAATGAATGTGACCCGAAGGTTGCGCGTTCCAGAAACTGGTGTTGGGTGTGACGCAAACAGGCGACTCTGGTATTGAAGTGTGTGTGTTCAGAGCTCCAAGCTCCGTGCTCCGAGCATAAGGCGTCGTGGAATGGCGACTCGCCCATTTGCCCCGACGTCTCCATCTGCATCCAAGTGTTGCAGTTTGGTGTTCACTTGGCTCACATGACGAAGTCCGGTGCCAAGATTCGCCTCGGGTATTAATTTCCGAGCCGAACGCACCCCTCTCGCTTCTTGAGTGTGGGTTTGAGTGTTGGTCGATTGCGCCAGCAACTCCTTGGTGCGACATCCACGACACAGTTGAGCTGCTCACTCACTTCACGACCAACCCGCCAAGAGAACAAGCGAGCGAGCGAGCACTAGGCGGGAATGACTGCCTAAGCGTCCGCTATCGTACGAGTTCTCCCCATTGTGACAAGACATGACGCGGCGAGACCAAGAGAACACATTTGCAGCGAACGATAGACAGCGAGTGTGGTTGTGGCGACGGCATCGGCGGTAGCAAACGAACGAGCGAGAGAAGGGAACGACAAGAGGGAAGAGAGAAGAAGAAGCATACATGGGCGCCGCGAACAGTGTGCGCAAGCTCACGGTCGACAGCATCGCGCTGCTCGAGCAGCTCGAACCGAACGCGGGCGAGATGCAGTGGAAGCGTGAGGTCCGCGAGTATGTACAGCATGCGCTCCAACAGGAGTGGCCAACGTGTCGCGTGCTGCCATTCGGATCGTCAGAGAGGTATGTATATTTTGTGCGTAAGCTATGACATGTAGGACAATGAGTATCTAAAGTTCTGTGTGTGTATATGTGTTTGGTTCTGGCGATGCAGCGGCATTGGCTTTGGTGGGAGCGATGTCGACCTCGGGATCTATTTTGACGACATGGACGTGGACCGCCAGGGCCACTTCTCCATGCAGGAGCGCATCCGGATCCTCACGATTGCGCAAACACGACTTTGTGGGGTGTTTGACGTGAAGGAGTTTGTCCAGAACGCGCGTGTCCCCGTTCTCAAGCTCTGGGATCCCAAGCGGCAGGTGAGGATACTGTTTTGTTTTGCGGATCTTTGGTGTTGGCTGAATAGAATTTCACATTTTTGTTGATATGTATGTATAGACTGCCTGCGACGTGTGTGTTGGTGGCATCAATGCGATTCTGAACACCGCACTGATCAAGTACTTCGGCCAAGCCGACCCACGCGTGCGTCCACTGGCGTTTGCAGTCAAGTATTGGGCGCAGCAGCGTGGGATCAATGACTCGGTAAACGGCACGCTGAGCTCGTATGGCTTCTCGCTGCTCTTAATCTTCTACCTGCAGTCGCGCCACTCGCCGATCCTGCTGCCGTCCGTGCACTGCATCTTCCAGAGGCTGCAGGACGAGAAGAACCTCTCAGTGCTGTTGCAGCGCCTTCATTCGATCCCAATGAGCGATATCCCGTCTACATTCGGCACGTCCTTCCAGGATTCGGTCGGCGCGTTGCTCGCTGGCTTCTTCCAGTTCTACACCAGCCAGTTCAACGTGGAGGACGACGTCGTGAGCATCCGCACAGGTGCGTCACTGTCCAAGACCACAAAGTGGAGCCACCCGGTCCCGTGGCGCATCAGCATTGAAGACCCGTTCGAACTTGCGCATGACGTCGGCCGTGTGATCTTCAATCGGAAGGGGCAAGAGCTGCTCAACTTTGAGTTCCGCCGCGCGTACGAGATGGTGTGCATCGGTCATCGGTTGGACGAGATCTGCGCGCCAGACGCGACGTCGTGGAACATTGTTGTGCGCTGTTACATCTGCGGAGGCAGTGACCACAAGGCGAGAGAGTGCATGAAGCTGCAGCAACGCACAGACCACACGCGCGGCAGTCAGCATGTTGCTCTCACAACAACCACAGCGTCTTTAATGTCGGATTGCTGGTACTGTGGTGAGTGTGGGCACTACAAGGTGACGTGTCCGATGCTCTCATTTCGCAACATTCCATTGCATCCTGAAGGGTTTCTTGCCGTGGCACCGCCGCAGTACGTGGAGCTACAGCCGCAGTCCCTTGCCCATTCTCAGCCGGCATCAATCGCCCAGCCAGCTCCACAGTCGCGTCCGTTGCAGACCATGGGTAAACACCAGGAATGGGAGCGAGGCTACTCACATCCGTCGCCTTCGCGCCCGTCGAAGAAGAAGAAGCGGCCGCGTCAAGGCTCGTCGCCTGTGCTCTCGCCAGTGGCATCGCCTCCAGCGCCCCCGATGCTGCTTGTATCGCCCTCGCTGCTGCCGGAGAAGCAGCCAAAGCGCAGATACCATCACCACCAGCAGCAATCGCAAGACCAGCAACGCTTCACGTTGGCTCCTGCTGCGTCACGCATGTGCGGCGGCGGCAAGAGATGGCCACGCAAGATCGTTGTTGCAGTCTGATTTTCATGAATGTGTTATTTAACTTTTTGACAAATAACTGCAACTGTACAGTTTGCACACTGTACCATTGAAAACGGTACACAAAAAGTGGTCACGGTGGTTGGTGGCGGCGCTGGCCAATACAAATTGAAGAGCTGTTCACAACAGGAGCACCAAGCACGCGAGCATCATGTCGGTCCGAAGAAACGTGCGCCTCCGCCGCGAGTACCTGTACCGCAAGGGCCTCGAGGGCAAGGAACGCGCTCTCTATGACCACAAGCTGCAGCTCAAAGAGGCCATCCGAAGTACGTAAACTGCAGCAAACGACTTTTGCGTTGTGCGACTCAAGTGGCGCACGACATGCTAATAATTACGATTGTGTGATGCGCTTTGTGTTGCAGGTGGCAAGGCAATCCCGACTGAGCTGCGTGGAGAGGAAAAGAGTCTGCGCCATGAGATGGAGTACGACGATGAGAAGCACGAGAAGCCGCTGAACCACATCGATGACGAGTACAAGAACGCGGGCATGTTCGACCCCAAGATTGCAATCACGACATCGCGCGACCCGAGCTCGCGGCTCAAGCAATTCGCCCAGGAGATCCGCCTTATCTTCCCGAACGCGATCCGACTGAACCGTGGTGCACACACTGTCGGCGACGTACGTAGTTCGCTGCCGTTGCGTGTTGCAGTCTTGCCTGAGCGAACAATGTTGCTAATTGCTGTCTGTCTTATTATTGTAGCTGGTAGAAAGCGCGCGGTCGCACGACTACACGGACCTGCTGATCGTCACCGAGACGCGTGGCGAACCGGGTGCGTGATGAAGCTCGTGTTTGCCAGCCTGCACCGGAAATGAGGCGCATGCTGATGATTTGATGTTGTTATTCGTGATTTGCAGATGGCCTCGTGGTCTCCCACCTGCCGTACGGCCCCACGGCGTACTTCTCGCTCAACAATGCCGTGATGCGCCACGACATTGAAGACCGCGCCACCATCTCGGAAGCGTACCCGCACATTATCGTCAACGAGTTTGAGACCAAGCTGGTGCGTTCCATCCCAAACCCAATATCTTGGTTGGCTTATTAGAGTTGAGACTGACATTTGTTATTATCGTTTCTAACGAAATGATAGGGCAAGCGCGTGGCGAACATCCTTAAGCACCTCTTCCCAGTGCCGAAGCCGGACTCGAAGCGCGTGATCACGCTCTCGAACGACAACGACTTCATCTCGTTCCGCCACCACGTGTTCAAGAAGACGGGCCGCGAGGTAGAGCTCCAGGAATGCGGTCCACGCTTCGAGCTGCAGCTCTACCAGGTCAAGCTCGGCACGTGCGACCAGAAGGAGGCCGAGAACGAGTGGGTGCTGCGACCGTACATGAACTCAGCCAAGAAGCGCCGCGTGCTCTAACAACTCAGACGCCCAGCAACAGCGTAGAGCTCCGCAGGAGATTGGAACTGCTCGCCCCGCTGCAAAGGATCGACTGGCGCGCGCAGCTGCATTATATTTCGTATTCCCACTTAGAGATTGCCTTCCAGCGCCCTCCTTTCCATTGGTCTTCTCTTCCTACTGCCCACGCAACTAGTAGCCATCTGCAGACATGCGTCATCACTCATACGCCACCTTGGTGATGGCAAACTGACCTGTTCCTGCCAAGTTCTCAGTCCCAGCTGTTTTTGCTGCACAGCCTAAATCCCATACAAACTTCAAGTCAAAAAAAGAAAATTTTCATACGTGTGTATCTGTGTGCACGGCTTTTCCATCCAGTCCACGACGCGATTAAGCGCAAACGACGAGCTGCTCATTCTCCACTTGTCGAGAGCTCCAGCAAGCCACCAGAACACATGCAGAGCGCAGTCATGAGCGGCTCGCGCCGCCTGTCCCCAGCGCTGCTACTCATGGTCGTAGTTGTCGCGCTCGTCATGAGCCTCGCGACAGCGACCCCCGAGCCGTGCAAGCGCTCGGGCGGCGTGGCGATCAACATCAGCGGCAACCACGGCTTCTGCTACCTCGTGGGCCGCCGCATGCGCAAGGGCAGCGTCTTCGCGCAGTGCAAGAACGGCGAGCTCACGTGCTACGCCGACGAAGGCATCCCCGACAAACCGCGCCAGGAGGTTGACTGTGTTGCCCCCGAGGCCGGCAACTGTGGCTCGGTGGCTTCGAATGCGGCGGAGACGCCTGCACCTGTAGCGAGCACGAGCGCCCCTGCCGGGAACGCGAGCGCCGCAAGAGATGTGGCCGGCAACGCAGAGTTTAAGGAGCGAGCGCGCAGCATCGACGAGGTCCGCGATTTAAATCCGAGCGCGCTCGTCTCGGGCAACATCAAGGTCGCAGGACTCGAAGAAGATGATGACGCATAGGCTGACAGCTCCAAGCCCACAGCTGCATCATCCAGTTCAAGTCAAACGCTATGTGTGAGGCCGAAGCCAAGCATCTTGTGCCTAGCGGTAGGCGTGACAGCCCACCTTTTGAAATCCAAGTTCTTATTTGTGTGTTGATGATTGTTATGCATCTTCCAACTCACTTGTGACACCTTTTTTCACGCTCGTCCCCGCAAAACTTGCCCGACACACTTGACCTCATCTGCACAGAGAGCTTCGATACTCAACAGCAGGCCACGCTAACAGACTGGAATGGCGAAGCATTTACAGAGACACGTTTATCTCGGCCTGCAGGAACGAGTCGCCCGGGATGCGCGCGAGGATCTTGCTGGACGGGTCCACGGGCGCCGCGTACATTTCGAACGTGACCGGCGCACTCGTGATCTTGCTCAGGTCGAGGCGGAAGAACGTCCAGCAGCCCACTTCGATCTCGTCCGTCACGAGGTTGCGGTGGCGCAGCTCCATCACAGCGACGCAGCCTGCAAGTTAACATTGTCATATCAAGAGAGAAAATGGTTTAGTGTCAGACTTCACATAGAAACAAAGTCAACATACAACACGAAGAGCTACACATACCGTCCTTGAGGTGCTCAAGCGGCGTCTGGATGTACCACGTGTTGCCGAACCACCAGTAGTTGCCGCCGGCCTGGATAAGCGACTTCGGTGTCCGCTGTGCCGTCTCGACGACCGCGCCCTTGGCGTCTAACACGTACAGGTTGAAGTGCGGCGTCTCCATGATCGGACCCGTCGCGACAGCCACGGCTCCAAGGAACACGGACACGTATGTTGAGTCTGAGAGGCGCATCGGGGACTTGAGCAGCGCGCGTGGCTGCACTTCGTTGTGGTGGTTCGCACCACCAGTGCCACTAGTCAAGGCGGCGGCCTCGGTCGCAGCGTGGGTCGCTGGATCCAGGATCTCCTTCATGTCGTCCTCGGGCGTGATGTCCACAGGGCTCAGGTCCTTGAAGTTGCGGATACTCGAGTCCGCGCCGCGCTTCATGAGCGTCTCGACGAGGTCGTAGCGGTTGAGCATCACTGCGTAGTGGAGCGCCGTGTCACCGTTCACGTCCACAGCGTTCGGGTCGGCGCCGTTCTCGATGAGCCATACGCTGACCTTGGCGGCCTCAAAGCCCTCGTCGTCGTCGTTCTGCACCGCAACGTGCAGTGGCGTGAAGCCGAGCTTGTTCTTCATGTTGACGTACTCGCGACGCAGCGACGTGTCGATGCAGATCATGTTCTGGAACGGCGGGCTGGACGTCTTCACGCGCACGCCGCGCACTTTGCGAATCGCCGCCATCCACTCGTGCACCTCTTCTTCTGTGTCAGCCACGAACGAGAGCATGCCCTCCGGGTTCTTGGAGCTCTTGAGTCGCGGCGAGTGGATCTCAAAGCAGTTGTCCACGTGCGAGATGCGCTTGATTGTCGCGTCGCAGAGCTCGACGATCTTGAGCGGGATGCGCTCCTTGGGCGCCTTGTAGTATGACAAACAGACCTCGTCGATCATGACGTAGCGCTTGTTCGCCCAACGGTTACCGCTCGCCTTGCGCAGGAATCCTTCCTTGTACACTGTGATCTGGAGCGTCGTGGGGAGAACTGCCGGCATGGCGCTCGAGAGGCCTCGTGATCGACCGATTGGCGCCGACGACACAAGCGTGCGGCGGCCAGGGCGGCGTGGCGTGCTCGCATCCCCAGGGGCAGCAACACCGGGCGCAGCTCCAGGCTGCATCGAGAACGACGACACGCTCGAGCCCGCGGATGACATGCCACGGAACTTTGAATCTGACGAGAAGGACGACTGCTGTTGGCCCAATCCGCCATTGTTGAACGACATCTTGGACGGTGAGCGCATGGTTGGCGAGCGGGCCGAGGCGCCGCCGCTCACACTCGAGATCGAGCGCAGCTTCTCCGTGGGATCATCCGCGGAACTACTCGCGTTACTGGCACTGCGGTCGCGCGAGCCGCCATAGTCGCTGCCATTGTCGTAGCCCACGGGGATGGCGTTGCGGTTCGCGATCTTGGCGAGCAGCTTGACCATATCCACGTGCGCGAGGCGGCATGCGTAGTGCAGTGGCGTACTGCCGTTGGTGTCCTTGCCGTAGACCAGGTCCTCGAGCTGGGGGTTCTCTTCGAGCACGAAGCGCGCGAGGTTCAGGTCGCCGTTCTTCGCGGCCACGTGCACGAGCGACATCATGTCGTTCCAGCGGTCGCGAACACGCAGCATGTTGGGTACCTCCTGTGCGATGTGGAGTACCTCGGTTAGGTTAAACGAATGAGCCGCAATGAAGAGCTGCTTGGTACGGTTGCGCATGCGCACGCGCGACAAGAAGAGCCGCAGCACGCCATGCACGCGCGCCATGGCCCTGCGACGCACATTGATCGTCTTGTTCGCCTTGCGCTGGCGGAAGACGCTCTGCACGAGGATGATGCGACTGCGGGCGCGGTGGTACTTCTTGCGCTGGCTGTAGCCACGGAAACGAGCCTGGATGCGTGTGATGCCACGGCGGCACTTCATAAACGTCCTGCGGCCGAGGTACGAGCGCACAGCGGATTGCGCTACGACCGTTGCAGCACGCAGCTTGAGGAACTTTGTACGCGCGAGCACCATGCGGCTGAAGGCTTCCAGCTTGATGATCTTCTTGCGGGTCTCCTGGTACCTCTTGGCCTCGTAATGGCAGCGCCAGAGCGACTGGAGCACAGCGATCTGCAGCATGCGGCGCTTGAACTGGCGGCGCTTCATCTGCATGCGCCAGAGCGACTGGAGCAGCACGATACGCTGGCGCTCGTCGTTGAACCGCTGGCGGCAGATGATCATGCGTCCGAAGGCCTCGATGCGCGTCGCCATCTTCTTCTCACGCAGGAACTTGCGGCGCACGAGCGCCCGGCGGATCATTGCCTGCGAGTTGATCGTGGCCTCGCGGCCCTTGAGGTACTCGGTGCGTACCTTGTTGGCACGCACGCGCGCCTGGATCATGACGATGCGTGTGCGAGAGCGTTTGAATCTGCAGCGCGCCAGGAATCCGCGGATGATGCGCGAAATCTGTCGTTGTGCCTTGTTGCGCATCACAGCGCGAGCGCGGGCCTTCTTACCGAACTTGAGGCGCGCCAGGAAGCCTCGACCGACAGCGTGCATCACGATCGCTGACTTCTTCATGTCATTGTACTTGCGGGCGCCGCGGTAGCCCTTGTAGCGTGCGGCAATCACGGACGCGGCCTTGCGCATGTCGAGGAACACCTTGCGCTGCTTGCGCATGCGGTGCGCGTTCGCAACAACGGATGCCGCACGTTTTTGCTTGAGGAACCGGTTGCGCGCCAAGTAGCGGCGCACCTGGGCGTTGATTTTGGTCGCGGCCTTGGGGGCATTGCGCAGGAACCAAAGCTGGCGGCGCGCGATCTGGCCGCGCACACGGGCCTGCACGAACACGGTAGACTTGCGCAGCCGCTGGTACTTGCGACGCTGCACAAATTGACGCGCAAGAGCATTCAACTTTGTGATGCGGCGGCGCATGCGCTTGAAGTGAAGCTTAGCGAGGTACATGCGCACGCTCGCTTGGATCAGGATCACCTTCTCGCGCATGAGCAGGTACTTCTTGCGCTGCAGCATGCGACGCACGTGCTTCTGGATCTGAATCGCAGCGTCTTGCGTGATCTTGCGTGCCTCGTTGTCCAAAATGCGCAGCTGGCTGTCGCGCAGGAACACTTTCTTGTGGCCCATCTGCCAGTTCTCGCGGTCGATGAAGCGCAAAATGACCTCGCAGTACTCCTTGTCCGTCATGCTGTCGCGCTTCGCCTTGGTCACGTTGATCTTGCGCGTGAGGATCTGGTACTTCTGGTGGAATTCCTCAAAGGATCGGCGCACAGGGAAACCAGACCGGCGGATACGCACGGTCTCCATCACACCCAAGTAGATGAGCTGGTTGAGGATCAGCGACGCGTTCCAACCTTGTGGGAAGCGCAGGTTATTAGGCTTGACACAGCGCACGAAGGACGGCGCTGTGGCCTTAAGCTCGAGCATAAGATCGGCCATCTGGTCGCGGAACTTGCGGCCGACGGTCATTGTGCCCGTCATCTTGCCACCAGCCTTACGGATGGGCTTGCGCATTGGGTTACCAGCGCCACCACCTGGGCCACCAGCACCACCGCCGTTTGCCGCAGCCGCCGCGGCAATCGGGAATAGTCCACGCAGGAACTCGCACTTGGACGCGTCCATGAGCGAGATGAGGTCGTTGTGCAGCGAGTCGTCGTTCTTCTCGAGGAAGCCTGTGACATGGTAGGTCACCTCGCCAGCATAGTGGTTGATCGTGAACTGATCCTGGGCGAAGCGCGGCTTGGAGTAGTACTGGATCGCGCCTTCCGGCAGCTTGCCCTGTGGCAGGTGGGTCTGGTTGAGCTTCTGGATGAAGTTCTCATCACTCGCACGGCGTCCGAGCATCGCCTGCTCGTCCAGGAGCGGCAGAATGCCCAGCGGCTTCTTGTCGATGAGGTCGAGGCACGGGCCGTTGTCCTGGAACTCGAGCCGCGAAAAGTCGATCCCTTCCTCGACGTACACCTCCTGCTCGTACACGAAAACGTGCTGGTTGAACTGCTGCTGCAGCATCTCGTTCGTGTAGTTGATGCAGAGCTGCTCGAAGCTGTTGAACTGCAGGCTCTCAAAGCCAAAGATGTCAAGGATGCCGATGAACTTGGATGCGCCCGCTATGCCGTTCGCACCGACGCTGCCGCCTGCGTCCTGTGAGATCTGCTTCGTCGAGTTGTTGATTTGCGAAACGAGCCAGTCGAAGATCTTGCTGAAAATGTCCTTGGCGAGCCCGTTGCGCGACTTGTTGGCCTCGACGGCCGAGAGTGAGATCTCAGCGACCGACCCGCGCGCGCCGGCTGACATGGTGCGCTTCGTGAGCGCAAACTCGAGCTCGGCGGGGGCCACCATCATGAGCTCGGCGAGGTCGTTCACGGCCTCGGGCTTGGCGATCTGCGCCTCGAGCTTGGCGTTCTCCGTGAACTCCATATTGCCCAGGTGAAGCACACAGGCCACGAGCGTGAAGATGGTCTTTTGGATGTCGGGTGCGATGCCGACCGTGCCCATGGCCTCGACGAGCTCCTTGTAGTCCTTCTTGTCGTTGATCTCAGGCACCTGAATGCAGTTGCCCTGGTTCAAATAGTAGTAGTCCACGGCGTTCTTGAGCTTGAGCGCCTTCTTCTCGTCGGGGGCCATGCCGGCGCAGATCTGGTAGAAGATGTGGTAGTTGCGCTCTGAGTCGGCGCAGCCGACGATGCGGCTCTTCTCAAGCAAAAAGTGGCTCGTTGTGGCGCCCGAGATTGTGCCGTCGTCTCGGTAGAAAATCTTGATGAACTTGCCGAAGCGACTGCTGTTGTCGTTGCGGATCGTTTTGGCGTTTCCGAAGGCCTCGAGCAACGGGTTACTCTGCAGCACGCACTGCTCGACCGACGACCCGCCCTGCGCGCTGCCCTTGTCCGCTGTCTTTGGCCCGCGCTTGCCGATCTCACTGATGTTTGCCAGGTACTATACAGCCACAACAGTGCTCATTAGTATACACATTACCATATAAGCACGCGATGATGATAAATTAACGTACCCGCATGATGTACTTGGCGGCCTCGGTCTTGCCGGCGCCACTCTCGCCCGAGACGAGGATGGACTGGCACTTGCCCTCCTTGCGCAGCGCGTGGTAGGCGCCGTGCGCGGTCGAGTAGACGTGCGGCACGGGGTTGTCGAGCTTCCCGATCGAGTCGAGCTCAGGGAAGTTGTACAGCATCGGGATATTCTTGTACGGGTTGATCGAGATCAGAATGTCGCCCGTATACGTCTAATGTCATCCAAGCAACAAAAGACAGGCCGGGCGGTTAGTACGGCGCCGTTATACACATACAAGCACGCTTTAGGTACACAAACGTACGTAGATCTTGTCGTCGAGGTATCGTCTTCTAAGCAGGTCGAGCAGCGGCGCCTGGTGCAGGTTGTCCATCTCCGAGATGTTGGTGAGGTCCATCGAGTGGGTTGGGTCATACGGATGCACCTGCGCGACCGTGAACTGCTGCTCGTTGTTGTCGCCCTCGGGGAGCAGAACATGGAGCTTTTCGCCATCGTCCTCCACGACCGTGCCCAGCTGCCACACGTTGCGCGGGTCGGGGCACCAGACCTTCTCGCCCTCGCGGCGCGGCGTGCGCTTGGCGTTCTCCATCGCTTGTTGTTGTTTTTCGTAGTCTCGCAGGTGGATGAGGACGTGCGCTCGCTACTGGACACGCACACCTACACACGCAGTGGCCTGTCGCTGGGGATGAAGAGAGTGAGAGAGAGACGCTTGCTTCCCCTTCTTCTTTCTCCCGCTTCTGCTTTTTTGCGTGTGTTGGTTGTTTTGAGCTGCTCGAGCGAAGATATCAGCCCTTTTTTGGGTTCACCATGTAGTTTATTTCCACGAATCACAGACCATTGAATCACATTTGGAGCAATCTGATTGGATAAAAATAAACCGCAACTCAGGTTAAGAACCAAGTAAATCAGGTCGTGCACCCATGCCACGTAACAATGTGCGGTGAGGGAGTCATTGAGCATTCGAGCTTCTCCACCAGCCACACACCTGAGCAAGCCCTCTCATCATGATTCCTACCAGCTGAACTTAACTGGTTGATCAGAATTGAGAGGCTACCTGCCTCGCCCGGGTGTGGGGGATGGCTTGCGCTGGAGACGGCGGTGGCTAGAGGGCACGGGTAGCAGCGAGAACCGTGCGACGGGCTCGGCGATTCGCACGAGCGGTCGGGTGTCCTGAGCACTCACCGAAACTTGTTTCCCATCTACAGAGCAACCATACACAGCAACAATACGGGCATTAGCATTCCACGCAGCTCAACCACCAACCACCACGCAGACAACATACTAATCTCGTTGATATCGTTGGACTCCGACAGCGACGAGAAAAGCAGACGGCTCTTGCGGAACTGGAGCACGACGTTCTCGATCAGCTGCGGTCCATAGATCTCCCAGTCGACCGGGTCAATGAAGTCCCGCATCTTCTCGAAGAGCTTCGTGAGCTTGAGCAGTCCAGGCGAGCACTCATCAGGATTCAGCTCGTCGCCCCAGCCGAAGCGAATGAAATCTGAGAACCCCAGCGTCGCGCGCACAAAGTACATGTCGAACAGGAACTGCTGGATGCAGCACTCGCCGAAGTTTAGCACGGTCTGCTTCTGATTCGCCTTGGAAAGTACCAGGAGAGACACTCCTTCCTCGTAGGCCTCGACGCTGATGATGGTCAGCTGGTCAACCAGGACGTCGCGAATGGTGCGGTGCATCATCTCCACTTGCTTCTCGTCAGCGCCCTCCGAGTTGCGCACGAGTCGATTCGCCTCGTCCAGCATGTAGCAGCACTGGAACAGGAAGCTAGACACCGTGGTCGTCTCGCACCACGGGAGCCAGACCTTCTCATCGCCAAAGGCTTCCGTCTCGGATGCAGAATCGTCCAGATCACTCCCCAAGTTGTCTTCGGTAATCAACTGCTCGACCCAGCCTTCGTGGCATTTGATCCATTCCTTATACACCCACCAGTCAGCAAACAAAATTAGAGAAGACATGGCAGTCAGTTCATCACATTGCAACCACGCACCTCATTGCTCGAATCGTATTGCTCCATGCGAATGCGCTCGCGAAGGGGCTCGATCTTCCGGTTGAGGTGGGATCGCGCCCACAACGCACAATACTCATAAGACAGCTCGCGCACAACGTTCACAAACGTCTGCGGATACACTGCTCGCTGCTTGATCTCAGTCACGAGGTAGAAAGAATGGAGCCCCAGGTTGTGCAGCGCGCTCAGCTCTTCGTCAATGAAACATGGAGCGCTCTCGGTTTGCTGTTGCAAGTTCTTCCCAAAGATCAATGTGGTTAGCGAGCTATCAACAAACGGTGTATCTAGCAATGCGACCAGATATCCATACCTTCAGTGCGGAGCTCAATGCTCCCTTTGACAGGCCGCCGTCACTGGCATTCTCCTCAAATATTGCACAAGCTCGAGCAAATCCGCTGTGCTCGTCAGCTGACGCATTGCTGATCATGTTTGGGAAGAGTTTCGCACTCCGCTCGGGGAAACCAGCCAGGATAGCGCACAGAATGTTCGAGATGCACAGGTACTTGTCCTCATCGCTGCAGCTTTTCCCCGAGACTGAAGTTGGTGCGTCTGGACTTTGAAGCGGAAACTCATTCTCAAAGAACAGCACGAGCTTCAGCAGCGTTCGTAGAAACTCCTCAACGAGGACGCCCTGCAAGTCGCTCGCATTCAGATCCGCAGCCTTCTTGTGGATCATCTCAAAGTAGTCGTAGAACTTGATACATCCGAGGCGCGTCACATTTCGCGGGTTGTGGTCACTGCCACCGACAGAGTCGTCGACAACCTGGCGAATCTGCTTCTTGATCGCTTCCAGTGCTTCGACGAACGAGTTCTGTACCAGATCTCGCGTTCGTTTCCGGAAAGCGTCGGCAAAGAGAGTCGCGAATGGGGACTCGTCCTGCGAATTTCGTTCCCTCTCTTGCGACAAGGAGCTCGAGATGGATGCCCACAGCTTGAATTGGGTGCAGTTCCCATCGAGCTGATTCGCGCTGCTGAGCTTGCACTGCACTTTTGAGAGCAAGCCGATCGACGAGATCTGGCTGATCGTCGACGACACCTGCGCTTTAATCTGTCAAGACAGTACCATAAGTGAGAGCGTGCTCAATTGCCCTTGATCACGGTAACCAGAGTCGTAATTCGTACCTTTTTGTGTTGATCAACGAACCACTTCGTCATCGCTCTCTCAAGATCTCCGCTGGAAACGAAGGCACTGAGCTGCTCACGTAGCGCAGGCTGGAGCTGGAATGCCGGCTCAAGCGCAGAAAACTGTCTTGTGGCGTCAAAGATCTCCTCAGTCTGCAGTAGCGTGAGGTTCATGGAGCGCAGCACGATCGTCAGATGTCGCTCTTGTTGGGAGAACGTCGACCCCTTCGCAGACGAAGAGGAGCTCTTGTGAGTGGTGTCCATCCACTTGGAGCGCGACTCGAGGAATATCACGAAGAGCTGGTCTACAGCCACTTTGGGCTCGGAAAGCACCGCGAGCGTGCAGAGATTTTGCGCGTAGAAGCCACTTTCTTTGCCTCGACACGTCAGATACGATCGCGCGCATGCCAGCATTCTCTACACAGTGGGAAAAAAAGAATCTGGTAAGCAAGATCACAATCGCCTACAGTTTCACATAAAGAAGAGAACGTACCGGACGAAAGCTCTGAATACATGACCAAGCTGACGGGGCGAAGGGGAATTTGCTGGCATGACGTTGAAACTCCATGCTCGCGTGCACTTCGCTCGCGGCCAAGTACAGCTGCAGCGCGCGGAACGACTCGCCGCAATCGAGCAGCTGCCACATCTCCTCCGGCACAGCGACCATAAACTGCACTTGGTCGTGGACACTGTTGCTGCTAGAGGCTGCCGCGTATTTGCTCAGCGGCTCTTTACTCGCGACCCCCGCAGCTCCAGCATCGCTCGACGCCGCCATGCGACTGGCTTCTGCGAGCGTGGTTGTCAGCACTGCCTCGATGCGCTTCCACTTCTCGGGCATCTCCTTGAGCGAGCCCCCGAGACGCAGTGCCGCAGAGTGCATGTTGACAATCTTGTCCGCCGACTCGATCAGGTCGCGGTAGCGCACACCGATCATCTTCTGCATCTCCTTGGTCTTGCTCTCCTTCTCCTTCCTGATACACCAACGCCACAGTTAGCATTAATATTCGTCACATACTGCTGCTGCTAAAACCCAACGACTGGTACTACGCGTGCTAAGTGCGCACCTCGTCCTGTCGAGCAGCACCTTTGCATCGGCGACCGAGAGCCGCCGCAGGAAGTCCGCGGCCGCGGCGGCGTCCTGCGTTGCGGCCATCGCGCTCATTTTGGACTCGTATTGTCGATTGAAGCGGAGTTTTCCAGTTCTATTTAACTCATAACGTATACTATATCTGAATGTCAGATACCCATTCATATTTGTTATAAGTTAAAAAAAAGGCTTTTAACATTCTACGTAATCATGCATCAACGGGCCACAATTGAGTGCGGCGCGTGCCTCAATCAAAATGTCCGGCACGCATCCTGGTCAAAGCTTAACAGTGACCGCACGAGGACGAGACATGGCATCGGTTGAGACCAAGCGCGCGCCAGCTGAGGCCAAGGCCAAGGGCTTCCTCCCGTCCCTGCTGGTGAGCGATCTCTAGAACCACCACTTGTGCCTGCTCATCTAGCTGACCAAATTGTTCTATTGGTGGTGCACAGGGTGGAGCTGTGGCTGGCACGTCGGTGGACATTGCGCTCTTCCCACTGGACACGGTCAAGACGCGACTGCAGTCGGCCGAGGGCTTCTTCAAGGCTGGCGGCTTCCGCGGCATCTACTCGGGACTCTCGGCTGCTGCGGCTGGCTCGGCTCCTGGCGGTACGTGCAGTGCGGACACATCCGTCATTGATTAGCAACGCCCAGTTAACTCACTTATTTGGTGCAAACGACATTTGCTGCAGGCGCCATGTTCTTCAGCACGTATGAGACGTCGAAGAACCTCATCGGCAAGTATTTCCCGGAGAAGAAGCACTCCCCGTTCGCGCACATGGCCGCCGCTGCCTGCGGAGAAACGGTGCGTTGGTGCTACATGGCAATTTATATTGTCGTGTGCTCTGTGCAACGCGCTCACTCATGTTATGTGCAATACTTTCGCAGGCTGCGTGTCTTGTGCGTGTGCCAACGGAAATCGTGAAGCAGCGAATGCAGACCGGCGTGTATAAGTCCATCGGTGAAGCGGTCGCTGGCATCAGCGCGGCACATGGCTTCTCGGGCTTCTACCGCGGCTACTTCAGCATGATCGCGCGTGAAATCCCGTTCTCGTTCATCCAGTTTCCACTGTGGGAAGGGCTCAAGGTGCGAACAAACAAGCGTTTGCACGTTGCACACAGT
This sequence comes from Globisporangium paddicum, assembly GCA_023334015.1. Classification (NCBI taxonomy): domain Eukaryota; phylum Oomycota; class Peronosporomycetes; order Pythiales; family Pythiaceae; genus Globisporangium; species Globisporangium paddicum. The sequence goes on from JAASFV010000001.1 coordinate 80,259, forward strand.
CGTTCGCATGACCACCAAGACTAATCAACTGTCTCTTGTCTACAGTTCCAATGGTCGCAGAACCAAAATGCGCCCGTGAGCTCGTTCCAGGGCGCTGTCTGCGGCTCAATCGCTGGCGGCGTCGCTGCGTCGATCACGACGCCGCTGGACGTCGTGAAGACGCGTTTGATGCTCGGCAAGGACGCCAAGGGCGTCGAGTACAAGAACACGCTGGACACGTTCTCGCGCGTGTACCGGGAAGAGGGCGCCAAGCGCCTTTTCTCCGGCATCGGCCCGCGCACGATGTGGATCAGCATCGGTGGCTTCGTGTTCTTCGGCATGTACGAGAAGGCGACCGAAACATTCTCCGAGGTGCTGTAAGCCAGCCAGTCGGATTACACTGGAGTCCCATAGAGAAATCGAGTGCGTGTAAGCAGCCTGCTTGTGTGTGGCCAGCATGCGCGCAACGTATAGGATACCCCGTGCCAAATAGACTTGTGTCTGTCTCTCATGTCACACACAGTACTTTACTGTTGTCGCTTCAGCGCCCTATGTGCGATCTAAGCAAATGGGTGTGCGTGCTGGCTCGTACAGACGAGTTGAAGTTGCCTTGTGCGGCAGCAACGCAGCCATTTCGTTCGAGTTGCGAGTTGCAGACACAGGCGCGAATGAGCGCTGGCTCCCTGGTTTCCTCTCCGCACATGAAGCCAGCAGTAGTTGCGGTGGTGAGGTGAAGTGTTCATGAGTTGCTTGCTTGCTTTGTGTGGGAGAGCTTGATAGGCTGCTTTCTTTGGCCGAGTTGCCAAGTGCTGAACTTGGCTGCAGTTGCAGCAATCCCCTATCCCCACGCAAGGGTGCTTGTGCTGCGGTAGACGCATTGCTGTAGCGACTGCAATTTGGATGACACGAATGAATTTATTGCAACTTAAAGGGATTGAACCATCACGTAATTAAAGTCTAATATAAATTACCTCGTTTTTTCTACCTTTTCCAAGTGCAACTTTCAATTGAACGGTATTTTACCATATTGAAGAAAGTGGATAGAAGCTGTCTCGAACCACCCGATCTTTCTCAAAACGGGTCAGTGGGTCCATGTCGACCCACGAAACCCGCACCCATGAAATCCGATGCATTTCCTGCAGCAGCTGGAGCGGGTGTCACCACCCGATCCGATTGTCTCATGCGACCCGTCCCGGATGTTGCTGTCGCATGATTGCGAGTCCTTGTTGAATGCGGAACACTCGCTGAAGCTCGCGAGCCGACGTCGTTGCTGCCTCGGTTGCGTTCGCGAGTGACGCAATCGGCTTGCGCCCTTCCGCAGCACGCGCTCATTCCCGAATCTGCGCGCTCCAGCTCAAGACTCCTCTTCCCTCCCCCCTCTCCCCCCACACACCTCAAGCATGAGCGGCTCGCCCATCAAGAAGCTCAAGGAAGCGACCCAGCTCGACCAGCTCAAGGAGTTCACGACGGTCGTCGCCGACACTGGTGATATCGACTCGATCGCCAAGTACAAGCCGCAGGATGCCACGACAAACCCATCGCTGCTCTTCAAGGCCGCCACCATGGAGCAGTACGCACACCTCGTCGACGACGCCGTCGCCTACGGCAAGGCGCTCGATGCCGACATTTCGGAGAGTGACCGTCTCGGATACATCATCGACAAGCTGTCGGTGAACTTTGGTCTTGAGATCCTGAAGATCGTGCCTGGCTACGTGTCGACGGAAGTGGACGCTCGACTGAGTTTCGACAAGGAGGCTACGATCGACCGCGCGCACCGCATCATCGAGATGTACAAGAAGGCTGGCATCGGCAAGGAGCGCATCCTCGTCAAGATCGCCAGTACCTGGGAGGGTATCCAGGCGTGCAAGGTACTGCAAGAGGAGGGTATTTCGTGCAACATGACCCTGCTATTCGGCTTTGCCCAGGCTGTCGGCTGCGCTGAGGCCAACGCCACTCTGATCTCTCCTTTCGTTGGCCGCATCCTCGACTGGCACAAGGCGAAGACCGGCAAGACGAGCTATGCGTCGAACGAGGACCCAGGCGTCATCTCGGTCTCCAAGATCTACCAGTACTACAAGAAGTACGACTACAAGACCATCGTGATGGGCGCCAGTTTCCGCAACGTCGGTGAGATCACCGAGCTGGCTGGCTGCGACCGTCTCACCATCTCGCCGAACCTCCTGGACGACATGAGCAAGAGCACCGAGCCCATTTCCCGCAAGCTTGACCACGAGAGCGCCGCCAACAAGTACACTGGCCCGAAGGTCTCACTCAGCGAGAAGGAGTTCCGCCTGAGCCTGAACGAGGACGCCATGGCGACCGAGAAGCTTGCGGAAGGCATCCGAGGTTTCAGCGCCGACATCGTCAAGCTGGAAGATATCCTGAAGTCCAAGTTGAAGAACTAAGCTCGCCCCCAGCTTTGCTGAGCCAGCGCGTGTACGAAGGTATGCAGTACGTGATAGGTTGCACCAACAGAGAAGAAGAAAAACCACGACGATGAGGGCTATTCGTCCGCGTGTGCTAGCGGTATCCAATGATTGGATGGACGCTTGCACTGAAAACAGTTGGCTGGCGTGAAGACACCAGTCGCATTTAAGCTAAAAACACTATTTGATTCCAACCACCACCAATCCGTCATATCGGGTAATCCCTGAGAAGCTCCGCGCCATCGCCTTTCGATACGCAAGCAGCACATGCGCAAGTCGCTCATAGCGCAGCAGATCTGTCAAGTCCGGCTGTTCACTCACCGAGATTGATCAATCGTACTTTGCAGGGATGCTACAGTGCTATATATCGTACTTAATTCATCGTACACAGTACAACTTTGTTTGATTGGGGCGAAACTCACACAGGATCAAAGGAAGGCGCCAAAAAAACAAGAAGATCAAAGGCGACGATGACGACGGTCGGCGACAGCTTCGAGCTCAGCGAGTGGTTCAACAACGTCTCGGGCAAGGGCGGCGCGTCGTCCAAGCTTGACCGCAAGGGCCCCAAAGTGGGCTACGCGTCGGACGAGCATGCGCCGGATCCGTCCGTTTGCTTCATGTGCCACCTGCCCAACCCTGTGTGGACCTCGTCGGACAAGGTGAAGAAGGCGCCGCCCGTGCCCGTGTGCTCAGAAGGGTGCGAGGCACGGTATCTTGATTCCAAGGGTCTGCGTCCAGTGAAGAAGGATAAAAAGCGGCGCTCGAGCGTAGACGACAACGAGACCAGCACCCAGGAGGACCCCGAGGAGATGGACACGGAGCACTGCTTCGTGTGCGAGCGCTCCAACCCAGAGTACATGTCGACCAATTCGATGAAGAATATCCCATCGGTGCCTGTATGTGGCGTCGAATGCGAGGCTGAGCACCTGAAGCTCAAGGGCAAGAAGAAGAAAAGTGAAAAGAACAGCAGCAGCACCACCAGTTCGTCCAAGCGACCGAAGCGCGGCGAGAGCAGCGTGACGACTGCAACGAACGAGGACGAGGACGTCAAGCGGTCGCTCAGCTTCTTGGAGGACCATCTGCTCGAGAACGACGACAGCAAAGGGTATAAGAGCTGGTGGCTGCGCGCGCTCACGTTCTACGACTTTGTCTACCAGCGACACGCCATGTGGCACAGGTGCGGCATGGCTTTTGGAAAGCTTGGTTGGGTTGTATTTGACGAATCTAATGGATATACGTTGTATCAGCTATACATTCACGCCCGACAAGCCAAATGTAGACCCAGCACTGACCGGCTTCGGTAAAAAAATTCGTGTGGCAATTATGGAAATTGGTTTGAGATCTAACATTGCGATATTTTTTGCAGCTACGTGGAATATCTACCGTGAGCTAGACCGCACGACAGCGTATCTGCGCAAGAGCGTGCTGCGATGGCAGAAAGCCCACCAGGACCGCCGCAGCCTGCGCGAAGTGCTGTGGATGGCCGTCGTCTTCCGCTTTTGCAACAAGATCGAGACGTTCTACGACGTGCAGGGTATCCCAAAGTCTGACGAGCTCAAGGTGTTCAAGAAACGGTGGGTATTCCTACCATCTCCTATTTTGTTTAGCTCAATGCACAACCTTACTCATACGAATGAACTCATGCGTGTGTGACTGCAGCTTGCTGTCGCTGATCAAGAAGAAGCCCAACACGGAGATCCTCGCGGGCAATCGCGACATCAATGTGGACACGTATCTGCAGACGCTTGAGGACTTTCTCGAGAACCTCGACCTGTGCACGTACAACGTCAAGAACTGCAAGACCGTGAAGGAGGTCTTTGAAGTGCTCCAGAACTTCAACGGGAACGCGCTCGGCTCGTTCACGTGCTGGCAGATCGTGTGCGACCTCATGGAGTTAAATATCCTGCCAGAGGGAATCGTAAACGACGACTTCATCTGGATGACGGCTGATGCTAAGCAGAGTCTGATCCAGATCTTTGGCAAGCGTCGCGCGCGTCCATCTGAGTTTGTCTCGCTTGCGCGAATGCTCCAGCAGCGTCAGGCGCAGGGCTTCAAGGCGCTGCGCGTGGATTTCCCGTATTTTATGGAGCAGAAGCTCAACCTGAAGAACATTGGCCACGCGCTCCACGGCTACCAGCTTTACCGCGACATCAAGCTCCTGCAACACAACCGTTTCCACGACGAAGGCTTTGGCTCCACAGCTCCAGGCTCCTATGCGTCGCGCTCGGTGCTGAATGACCAAGAGCCGTGCGAGAAATGTTCGAGTGACGAAGACGACCTCCTGCTCTGCGACCTCTGCCATCGCATGTTCCACAAAGAGTGCGCGAACGTGGTTGAAGTGCCGCCGGCCTCCTGGGTCTGCGACGACTGCAAGGCGCTCTCGAGCTACCCTCAAGTGGGCTTGGTCGACAAGACAAAGTCTGGTGCGAGCGAGCCAATGGTGATCTCCATCGACTAGGTGGAGGAACGAATAATCCAGAAGACAAATGACGAGGACAAGATGAACCCGAGCACAACAAAAATACAGAGAGCATTTCGCTTGCATCGATATTCATCATCTGTTGACCGGTCTCTCACAGAGGTCAGTTTCTTTACATTGTCGCCCTCTAGCTTTCCGCGGCTGCTGCTGCAGGGTGATGACCCGATGCCACGAAGTCCTTCTTGGACTGGTAGATCTCGTTCTTTCCCCACCGATTCTTTACAGTCTGGTAGTGTGGATCCTTCTTCCAGATATAATAAAATGCAATAGTCTCGCGGCATGTCTTGGTCCCGATCTGAGTTGTTCAGTTCATACAGTGCATGTTAGCTAGCATACGACGGTTTGTCCACATGAGTAGCCACGAGAGGAGCAATTCCTCAAACATACCACACGCGCAACCCGGTGGAAATCTTTCCCGTAGCACTCGATGGCGACTTCAAACACGCGGATCTCAATCGGTGTCCAGGAATCTACACACCCAAGCAACCATCAATTAGATCACCAAAGGGCTGATAGCCAAATGACTCTAGCGTTATATAGCAGCATCACGAACCAAGTGGGGATATGGACCGCAGCAGCGACACCCCGTGGACAGCAGACTTGAGATTTGGCACGCCCTGCAAACCAAAGCCCAAAATCTTTGCCCGTTTGTGGTTGGACGAAGGGGTGGATCGTGGCGCAAAGAGACACCGCGCTGCGCTGATGTACTCCCGGGTGCACACCTGGCGTCCTGTAGACATTACAAATTTATTAGCGAGAAGGATTACGAATTCACAGTCAGTGTAGTGAATGGAAGGGTGTGACGTACTCTTGAGCTGTTGGGCCATGTACTTGGTCTCCGCTGACATGTCTGGCTCCGGCAGGTCGTCGTCGTCATCAAAGTCCGTGTACTTGGCACAGGATCCGTGTCGCTTCCACACGTAGAAGAGCGCGATAACATCCTTCACGCTCTTATTTGGCAGCTATTCATCAACACAAACACACACAGTAGTAATACATGATTAGCTTCCAGCTTTCAATAGAGCCACGACAGCTCTTCAACAGAATTTTGCTTTGGAAAAGCGTACCTGGTCGGCGATCAAATGGAACTTGCGATCAAACTTCTCAAACGACTCCTCGAAGATAGCGATCTCGAGCGCAGTCCATTCATCTGTAGCAGCAGCAAGGTATCCACAGAGTATTAGTACATCACGGCTTATCGATTGTAGTCCGCTTATACAGGTCATGTGTACCGAGGACTTGGGGCTGGCGTAGTGGGGTGATGAGCGCAGCCAGCGTGTCGAAGGTGGAGTTGGTCTTGTTGAAGCCGTACTGTCATCATGCACATCCATCCACAGAGCCACAGAGTCAGTCTAAGTCTCATATATGGCTTTACGAGCACCTGCAAGGGCAGTTTAAGCTCACCGAGTTGGTCTTCATCCTCAGAATCGCGGCGGGGCGCTTCATCTGGAACTGGAGCTCGTAGAGCGCGCGCGTGGCGCGAAAGTACCGCCGGATCGCTGCGAGTTTAACTATTTCCGTGCGGCATTCAGTGCAAATTTAATGAGCGAACAACAATGAATGCCACATGCGCTGTACGTCGCAGTACAGTACCGTCGATCGAGTCGGGCGGAACGCCGTCCTTCCAGTAGTCCGAGGCGGACGCAACGCCCTCGCCTCCAGCATCTGCTGCGCCATTCGCTCCAGCATACGACATGAGGAGCTGCGAACACAACGAGCACAGGTACGCATTAGGCTGTTGCTCTCACTCTCTCTCTCTATGGCTCAAACACTGTTACATGCTAAGAACTGCGACCATGATTGGGGCCGTACCGTGCTGCGCCGTTTCCTGTCGTGCATGCTGCTGCCGCCGCTGGTAGCCGACGAACCGCTCTTCAGCGGACTCGAGTCTGAGGTCAGTCCCGCGTCCAGGTCGCTCTCTTCTTCGGGCTCCGCCTCGCTCGCCGCGCGCTCGGCGAGCTCATTTTCCGCCATTTTCGATTTTGGTTGTGTTTCGCGCAAAAATATAGCGTTCGGTAGTTCACAATAGATACCGGTATATTTAATGCAGTGTAAGTAAGACACACCTGTTGTTATAAAAATAAAAGTAATATTCATTATTGAAGGTTTTGACAATGCTGTTTTTCTTGAGTGTATATAATCACGACCATATACCTTTATAAATCAATATATAGCTTATACTAGGTTATAATATGTATATCGTTTCGTATTCACGAGTTACACTGTACACGTACCGGTACTGAAGCCTCGGAGCTCCAGCAAAACAGACCCGCAAAGGTGACGCGAGAGCAGCAAGCAGACCAAGTGAAGCAGCTCGCGCCACGCGACCACACCCGCAGCGACCATGGGGATCGTCGACAGGATCAAGGAAATCGGTGCGTGTGTGATGTGCTATCAGCTGCGCTCTCTGTGTGCTCTTATAGGCGCTCGTGCATGTGCAGCGCTCGTGATGTATGACTGCATTTGGCGCAACAAAATGACTTAACGAAAATGGAATTGTGGTGATCGCTCTCATGTGTGCTTTTGTTTACAGAGGAGGAGATGAAGAGAACCCAGAAGAACAAGGCCACCGAGGGTCACTTGGGCTTCCTCAAGGCGAAGCTCGCCAAGTTCCGCACGGAGGTACGGAATGGATACCGCTTGGATAGATGGCAATTGTAATCTCTCTTGCTCACCTATGCATTGTTGTGTATTGTATGATTGCGTATGTATAGCTTCTTGAGGGTGACAAGACGTCTGGAGGTGGTGGCGAAGGTATGATCACTGCTTGTGTAGCTTTGTCTCCATGATTGCATCGAACTTATCTCTCTTTGTATGACTCGCTAGGCTTTGACGTCGCGAAGAGCGGAGATGGCCGTGTCGCACTCATTGGGTTCCCCAGTGTGGGCAAGTCCACGATGCTCAGTCAGCTCACGGAGACCGAGTCCGAGACGAGCGCTGTGGAATTCACGACCCTGACGTGCATTCCTGGCAACCTGATCTACAACGACGTCCGCATCCAGGTTCGTTATACCTCATCATTTATCAACAATATGTCTGGACACGTATACTAACTTCTTAACAAACGCTATGTAGCTTTTGGATCTTCCTGGTATCATTGAAGGCGCTGCGCACGGCAAGGGCCGTGGGCGAGAGGTTATCGCCGTGGCCAAGTCGGCCGACATGATCCTCATGGTGCTCGACGCCGGTCAGGAGTCCGGCAATCGCCACCGTGAGATCCTGGAGAACGAGCTTGAGACTGTCGGCCTGCGTCTCAACCGCGAGCCGCCAGATATTTACTTTAAGAAGAAAAATGGCGGCGGCATCACCTTTAACAGTACCGTTCGCCTCACCAAGGTACGCTCGCTGACGGCCAGTGCATCTGCCTTTGATCTTGCTAGCCCTTCTTTAACTATTGTTTTCTGTACATGTAGCTCGGCGACGACCCGTACAAGACGGTGTATCGGATCCTGCACGAGTACAAGTTCCACAACTGCGAGGTGCTCTTCCGCGAGGACGCGAGCACGGACGACTTCATCGACGTGCTCGAGGGCAACCGCAAGTACATCAAGTGCCTTTACGTGTACAACAAGATCGACGTGGTCTCGATTGAGGACGTTGACCGTCTCGCGCGCCTGCCGCACTCGACCGTCATCGCCTGTGAGCACGGCGGCCGCCCAGCAGTACGTCAGGACTGAGGTCTCTTTTTTTTATTATGTCTCGGGTGCTCATCTCTGATTGTGTGACCATGTGTTGTTCTGTTTAGCTCAACTTTGACATGCTGCTTGCAAGAATGTGGGACTACATGGGGCTCACGCGTGTCTACACCAAGCGTCGTGGAGAGGTACACGTTGAACAGCTTTGTGCTTGTTATACCTGTGGCCTTTGCGGTACTAACCTTGGTGCATATTTATTGTAGATGCCACAATTCGCTGAACCCGTGGTGCTGTCGTCGGAGCGACGGGGTGTGAGCGTCCAGGCTGCGTGTCTTTCTGTGAGTAGCTACTAAGTTACTGGGTCACCTGTGACAACGCCTTATTTATTTAACGCGTATCGTTCTCATGTTAACTATGACAGATCTCGAAGGACATGCTCGACAACTTCAACTACGCGCTCGTGTGGGGCACGAGCACAAAGTACAACCCGCAGCGCGTGGGCAAGGAGCACTTCCTGGAGGACGAGGACGTGCTGCAGGTGATCGTCAAGACGGCCAACCAGCAGAAGCGCGACAAGAACTACAACCAGAAAGTCCAGGCGTACTTTGACAAGTACAAGCGCAAGAAGAAGGCGCTCAAGACCTAAGAGTCTAGCCGTGGGAGCGATGTGGCGCATTTGCACTCTGCAGGTGCTCATTAACGACGGCTGAAAGTGGGTTGTGCATGTCAAAATGGTCATGTTGATTTTTTTTCAGTATAGCGTTACGTGCTGACCTCGCATTTTGTCCAAAGTCGTGTCGTATTTCTTACAACATGAGGATGCCTCCGTCGTTGAGAAACTCGGCTGCTGCTCCAGCAGCTGGCGTGGCGTTTTTCAATCGATCTACAATATCGAACAGCTCGTCGTCTGCGGTCTTCCAAGGCAATGAGTGAACGGTTTTGAGACGGTCGCGGATGTGCTGCAGCGTTCTGTGAAAAACGCCACGAATGTTGGTCAGTATCAATGATACACATCGGTTCAAACCCATCGATGCAGCGGAACGCCACGCACTCTTTTCGCAATGGCGGACAGATGAGGTCGCCGCTGCTAGAGTCCCCGCCGCCATTGCAGCTTTTCATCGCATTCTCGAGCACAAAGCGCCAATTCGCGACCGGTTTCCGTGAAACTGGGAGCGGAGTCCTACGCACAACAACAGCATTCTTCAGATGATAATACTTTCGGTCATATGAGTAAGAGTGACCTAAGCGCAGTTTTACCCACCAGTCTCGTTGGGAGTAGCCGTTGTTCGTGCCCTGCAATGCCGCTGCGTTGTCGCTGATAAGAGACTCGAGAAAGCGGTCGGTGAAGCGCTCGCCAATGCGCGCCATAGTGGTAAGTGCAGCAGCTGACACAGTCTCGGGAACTGGTTCAGCTCTCTTCGACCGTTTCCGCTTTCTCGAAGCCTGATGCTGTTGAGCTGCTGCTGCAGCGGCTTCGACGATGGGGCTTGGGACGTGCGCGAAGGAGCTCGTCGCTCGTGAATTCGAGCACGCTTCGAGGTCTGGCTGGTGTTCATTTTCAGCAGTGCTTGACTTCAGATCGAGTTCGTAATCGTTGTAAATGTGAATAGGGCTCTGTGAGAAGCTACTCGTAACAACACCAACAAATAGAAAGCAGTATTAATCGCCGCAATCATCACACTCTCTCACACACCTCATGCAGGCCACGTACTCCTTCTTAGGCAAGTTGATAACGCGGACGGGCCATCGGAATTTCCTAATGCCACACAGCACCAAGACAAAACCATCAGACAACGATATAAATATTCCAAAACCTATAGAGATGAATTCGAGCCACGTACCGCTTAAACTCGTCGACGTGCGTGATCGGCATCTCTATGGGTGGGCCTTCCAGCTTGTCGCCGCGGTCCAGCGCGCGTCGCTCAGTGAGCGACACCTTGGCCATGATGTAGACCATCGCAGCCTTTGTCTCGAACCGTTCGCTCTCCCGCAGCACCAGCGGCTTTTGCTCCACGTTCACGGCCGAGAAGCCTGTGACAGAGCCATTGACTGAGCCGGCCAGGAGCTCATCTGTGAAGCTAAAGTCCTTTGAGTCAACCGCAGACTCATCATCCTCTTCCGCGCTCTCGTCTTGAGTTTGCACGTTGAAATTTGCTCGGCCATTACCAGCAACCGCTGCATCGTCGTCATCAGCTTCGTCGGACTCTTCGTCTTTGTCGCCAAAGAGACCAAGCACACCCTGCTCCTCCTTCATAACGACCTCTTCTTCCTCCTCCTCGTACTCACCTTCGCGTAGGAGATCTCCGATCGTAACCTGCCGCACCTTGAGCTTCTCTTCCAGTTCGTCCTCAGTCTCGTCATCATCATCTTCGTCTTCATCGTCGTCTTCATCATCTCGATCATCATCGTCGCTGTCGTCGTCATCGCTATTGGCAGCCATGTCGTGGTTATCGTTCAGATCAATGCTCTCGTTGTCGTCTTCCTCATTCGGCTCGTCTTCAGCACCGCCCGTAGCACTACTCTCACCACCTTCATAACTGCTATCGCCGCCAACGTCACCGTAACCATAACCGTTATCGTCGCCACCGGTCACTGCCCTGCCGCCTTTGAACAGGTCGCCGTGGCGGCCGTCATCGTCATCCGTCGCATCCTGATCGTCATCGTCGGAGCTCGTGAGGTTCATATCTTCGGCAGCGTCGCTCGCCGAGTCACTGTCGAAGCGGACGCGGTTCGCACGGTCCGAGTCACTTTCGGTCAGGTCATCGTCCTCGCGGCCGTCTGCCGACTTGAGCGTGTCTGCCAGCTTCGCTCGCCTCCCTCGGCCATTAGCAGCCATTCTTGCGCCACTTTCACTTTTCACGAGCCACCGATGCCGTTTCGATGAGCGTATGTCGTTTATAAAGTGGTACACGTAAATTGAGGGCAAAATATATCGTATATAGGATGGTTTACGCCAAATTATAATATTAAGGTGACCCACACTATATTTTTGATTGCGTGTTCAACGACGTGCGTGGATGGTGACAAGCGAAGATGGCACAGGTCGGCGTCAAGAATGGCAAGCTGACGCTCTTCTACGCGGCCGACGCGCCGCCGCCTTCTGTGACAGAGCAGGATCGTGCGCGCGTGCAGGTGATCCGCGGCGGACTGAAGTGCTTGCTGCTGCCACTGGGAGTGATATTGCTCCAGAGCGTCGGCATCCAGCGCAATGACGCGTTCATTCTCGTGCTGGACAATGACAAAACGAGCGTGGCGTGCATGCTGGCGGCGATGGAGCTCGAGTGCGTCTGCATCGTGCTCGGCAAGAGTCGAATTGCGCTGCTCGCGCACGCGCAGCAGCAAACTGGCATCACGAGAGTCGTGGTGGCGGACGACGCAAGCGGGACTGCAGTGCTCCAGCACCAACATAGCGATCCAGGTGCAACGAGCCCGTGGCTAAGAGAGACCGACGTCGCTACACGTGGATGTGTTGGCATGCTGACCTCTGGTAGCATTGGAGAGCCGAAGGTGGTCGTGTGCACGTGGCAGCGAATGCTGCTGCAGGGCCAGAGCACTCACGAACAACTCTTCCCAGCTTCACCTGCGCGGATCGTCTGTGCGACTTCAATCTCCCACGCGTATTCGATCAACGCCATCTTCACGCTCTTCACTTCACCGTACGACACCGAATCGGAGCTCTGCTTTGCACCCACCACCGGAGGTCTTCATGCGCTACTCGCCGAGCCGAAAGAGAAGTTCACGCTGCTGTACGGGACGCCCGCGACGTACACTGCGCTACTGGAACTCCCTGCCGTACCACTCCATGCCGACGTCCCATATTGTGCTGGTACTCGGATGCAACTGGAGCTCTTCCGCAAGATCTTCACCCACTGCGGTCTTCAGGTGATGCAGAACTATGGCGCGACTGAGACGGGCGACATCGCCGCGTGGTCGCTCCACGGCAAGAGCTTCGATGAAGAACAGCACGAGATGCAGGTCAGCGAGCAGATATATGTTGGTTCGCTGTGGCCAGGTGTCCAAGCACAAGTCGTCCCAGAGACAGGAGAGGTCCTCATCACAACTCCCTGGCAGGCAATGGGCTACATCCGCGAGCGCGTACTCGATGCATTCAACGGCTCGCCACATCGTACCGCCGATGTTGGGTGCGCAAAGCTAGATGTGCACGGGATCGAGTGTCTGTGGCTTGAAGACCGACTTCGTCCTGCGGTGCACGCAGTGTGGGAGGGCATCCGGTCATCGCATCCGCCAAAGCTCATCGAAGAGACTGTCACCAACCACCCGGACGTCACGGACGCGCTTGTGCTTATGCAGAAACGATCTTCAAAATCGTCTTCCTCGCGTGAGCTGCAGTCATTGCCGTCTGTTCGCTTGAGAGCAGTGCTGCGTGAGGAATCTAGCGTGCGCGCGGAAGACCTCATTGACTGGTGCGCGCGCACGTTTCCGGGCCTGCGCGAGTACCTGGCCATCGAGTTTGTCCACTGCCTGCCATGCAGCCCTGCTGGAAAGCTAATGTACTCGTGAGCTGCTCGTTATCGTCTGTAATTAGCCATTTATCATTCATTCATCTCGGAGCACCATCGACCCGTATAGAAAAAAATATACCCACAACTTTACCCGTCGTTAGATCTGAACAATGTGTGCAGCGTCTTCATCCGATAGTGCAATGCAATTCGGGCGCGTACTGGACCACCGGATCTGGTTGATCGGTCGCTTGGAGCGGAAAAACACCGAGCTGCTCCACTCCATGCTGCCAAAGCTTGTATTCCCACTGTGACTAACGTCCGGAGGAGTCGCACATGCCGAAATGTCGTATACAATCGCAGTGCGGTCTTCGGCAGCGCTGCAGATGTGAACACGTGAGTGCGGCGACCAGGAGATCGAGTTGACGCTCGCAGTGTGCTGGTTGAGTTCAAACACGGACCGCGCGGTGTTTCGCAGGTCGAGGATCACGACTTTCGGGCTCCCGGCAACAATGGCGGCCACGTAGCGGTCCTCAAGCTTGTTCCATGCGATGCGGAGCAGCGGCTGAAGATCAGGCGAGTCGTACATGATCGTGCTCGACTCTAGACATCTACAATCGTCACATTCCAGCAATACTGTTAAACACACATGTAACAGATAGGCATATACGTGATGGCAGAGATGATAACTTCATACCTGAGGTCAAAAATACGCAGAGAGCCGTCGCCGCCGACCGAGCCAAAGATGTTGGCCTCGTTTGAGAACGCAATGTCGTACACTTCGTCGTCGTGCGCGATGATCTGCTGCTTTGGCGCTGTGATGTTCTGTAGTTGTTTAATATTCATAATGACAGCGAATCAGTGATGTCTTACCGTAGAAAACAGTACACACAACGCTTCTAAACCTACATTGAGATCCCAAATGGTGCATGTCGTGTCGATGCTGGACGTCCCGATGATGTTGGGCTCCACCTCGTTCCAGTCGAACGACGTCAGCGGCGCACACGTCTCCTGGTTGTGTTTCTACCATAGTACGCGTATTCAATATGATAACTAAGCATGCACACATACCAAAAGTAAGCCAATACAACACCGCGACTTACATTCGAGAGCGTCGCGTGGCGCTCGATCGACGAGTCGCTGACCGCCCAGAGACGCAAGTAGTCGGCCGTGGTCGCGAGGTACTCGACGGGGTTGCCCGACGACGCAGGCGACCACATGACCTTCGTGGGCGGGTACGGGTGGTCGATTTCCAGCGTCTTCACTAAATCTTTCCCATTTTGACTTGGTTGCAGGATCTACATACACACATGCATACACAGAGCAGTGCGCACAAGCGAGGACTCAATTAGTGCCGTGACGGCGTGTCATTACATTCACGCGCGGCGCGCTTCGTACCTGGAGCTTGTTGACGTACTCTTCGGGTATGAACGTGGACACGGCGATGCGCAGGTCGTTGGGCTTAGTGCCCCAGCAGAGTCCGTACAGGCGGTGCGGCGAGTGGTAGCTGATGAACACCTGTCTAGGATCCGCTGCCTGCATTTTCGAGCTTTCTTATTATTTTGTCCTGCAAAGAAAAGAAAATGAAAAATATGTCCCGAATGTCGATCATTCCATCCCGTATTTAGATCAACCTATCCCGTATTTAAGGTTGAGCCAAAACGACGCGGGGTTGCACTTCAACATGACAGACGTGACACAGAGAGAACGCGCACATGACGACCAAGCGGCCTGAGAGCGAGCGACGCGTGGCCGGTGGAGACGCTATGGTGGTAGTGCAGGCGACGCGACTACCTGTGCTGTTCCCATCGCCGCCTTGTGCGTCACACACGCAGCGGCAACACAAGCAGAGAAGGGACGAGGCAGCGGTGAACAGAGCGCTTATCTCAAACCAGAAGCAGTCACTACCACTTCAACAGCACCATGACCGATTGGGCACGAAGCTTCAAGCTTCTAACGGTAGCAGGCCAATTAAGAAGAAGACGAAGAGATCTGCGCCACATGGGCGAAGTGCCAGCGCCAGCTCGTCGCCGCACTCGCTGTCACCAATGGACGAGCGCATTCTGATACTGTACCACTCATCGTTGAAGCGGACATGGGAGTCGGAGATACTGCAGCAACAACAGAATACACACGAGCTCGCGTACTTCCAGCGCATATATGGGCATGAGGCGGCGTTTGCGGCGACCCAGATCCAGAAATTCGCTCGTGGACGAGCGACGAGAGCGAGACTTGCCGCTTTCGATGGACCGGCAAACCAGCGTGCCGCACGGTATGTGCAGTACGCATTCCGCTGGCTTGTGGTCTGCCAACGTGTGTTTCATCGCGTACAGCAGAAGAAGAACGCGAGAGCGGTGCAGATCCAGAAGTGGTATCGAGGCTGCAGATGCCGCGAACAGCTGTGCGATAGTCAGGCTCGCCTGCTCGTTCACCGGGTGATCCTATTCCAGCGACACGTTCGCGGCCACCGGTTTTGGCGTTTAGTGGCAACCTTGCTTCAAGACCGTCGGCGTAAAGCTGTGACAGTTGTCCAGCGATGTGTTCGTGGATGGAGAGGACGGCGGCTCGCGAAAATGATTCGGTTCGAGCAGCAGAGGTTCGTGCGGAATCTGTCGAGGGCAATTGAAATTCACCAGTGGAGCTCACGCTGTGAAGGCTGCGATCTCGAACGCTGCTCAGAAAGTTCGCTCTTTGACTGCTTCATGGCGAGATTCGTTGGTTTGCACGATTTCAGCGGCGCGAAGGCATTGTGTCTCGATGGAATGAGGCTCTTTCCATCGTCTGCGAGGTTCAGCTTTTTCTACGCGGTGTTTCTTCAAGTGCTCTGTGAAGATGTCGGAGTCGCGATGGCATTTCTGAATCGAGCTCTGCGTGCGTTGCATCTCACTGACGACGAACTATCGACGGTAAGAATATTTAAAGCTGTTGATGCTGAGCTCACTTTTGTTTTCTGACTTGTATCTTGCGCATAGTATGAGAAACAGTACCTCCTGCCGGCGTTACAGCTAAGGCCAAATGATGTTGCCGTCTACCTCGACCTTGCTGTGTTTTGCCAGTGCTTCGAAAACAACACGCGCGCTGAGTCATACTATGCCAAGGCGTTGTCACTTATCCCACCCGACTACACCATCCCTGGATACCTCCATCGAGTGCAAACACTGGATCGATTGCTGTTCAACTACCAGCGCTTTTGCTCGATCTTTAATAGCCGGCAAACCAATATCTTCGTGAAAGTGCTTCCAGTAGCCAAGAAACGTGGTGAACAGATTCGCTTCATGGTGGCGAAGATGAACCAGTACACTGCGATTTACGTCGCTGATCCAGAGAATGCTGTTCGATTCAACGCGATCTACCTGTCCGACGACGAAGTGCTCGCATTTTTAAGCGAACATGGCAAAACAGTAGCAGTGGAGAAGTCAAGCGTGGACCTCCTGGCAGACACAGATGTCAACGCTGCACCAAACCGGAGCCTTCGGAGCTTAGTGAGCTGGAAAAACAGCAGTCAGAAGACATCAATGCGCCAGAAAACGACGCGAAACATCGTGAAAGAGGCAACAGCGGGCGACACTCCTACTACTACTGCTCACCAACTCCTGAAGAAAATCGAGCTCGTCCAGCTGTATCAGAATGAATTCAGAGGCCTGAATGTACGACCAGTCAAGTTCTCAGTATTGTCAGAGAAGAGGTCCAAGCTCAATCTTACCAGAGACCACGCAGAGTTGATACTGAAGCATCTCGTCTTCATCAGCGCGACAGCGACTCCGGGAAATGAACGCAGCTCACAGACAGAGGGCCTCGACACGTCACTATCAGGAATATCTTCACTCTCGTATGTTGTAGTACTGCCGTCCCAGCTGAAGCTTCGTCAGCAGCGGACAGCGTCCGTGTCGCTATCCTTTGCAGTAATCGACATCCAGCGCATGTTTCGAGGTTTCCGATTCCGATCCCAACTCCGTCGTGAAAAGCTCATTCAGAGTATACAGCAGCGACAAGTCGATCACATGTTGGACCAGCTCCAGGCAAACTTCGTCGTTCGCGAGTGTCGTCGAAAGAGCGCGATCGTGATCCAGCGCATCTTTAAAGGGAATGCACATCGCAACCTTCTAAGGCGCTGGCACATCGAAGCAACACACATCCAGAGAGTTTTCCGTGGATATCGCGGGCGGAAGCGTGCACTCGCGTTTCGAGATGGCAATTGCACGTTTTACATGGCGGAGAAAGTGTTTCAGCGCGGACTCGAGATCAGCGGACGGCGAGTCATGCTCTCCATCGAAAGGGTACGGAATGATGGGGGCTCTGCATTTGTGTAGGATCGCTGCTCAGTGTCCAGGCTCATTCATAACTTTATCTTCTCTACTTGCCTTGACAGTGTGGACTCTCTTTTCGGTTCGACGGGTACGATTTTGAAGACTGCGTCACGTTTCCAGGCTTTCTGTCCCATGAGAGCACTCTCGGGCTGCTTTGCTACCTAAATTGGACGTGCGCGGAGACATTCATCGGCAGAGAATGTACTTCACAAGGGATGAAGCTTCTGATCACCGGTGTTGGCTTCATCAATCGCATCACTGCTGAGTGTTTCATGCATTGTTCTATCATAAACGGCAAGGTGACGGCGGACAATGGAGGCAGAAATGAAGCTCGGCATGATCCAGTCGTGGTAGTTCCCCTCACAGATTGCATCCACTCAATTAATCTCCGCGAACTGAGCACTGGGAGCGGGGCAAAGCCCGCAGAGTTGCCTCTCACAGTCGATGACACTGCTAGACTAGTTGAAGCCATGACGGAGCGACTAACTCTCGTACACTGTATCCCGATGGCGACCAAGGAGCTTAAGAAGAAAATTCCAGCTGGCTTCGTCATCACCGTGACTCCACCACCAAGGCGTCACATGATCTTCAAACCTACTGCAAGCGGCAGCGACTCGAAAAACGCCCTTACTGGCATGGTGAAGCGGTCCAAGCGAGAGTCGATGTTGGTACGTACTGTGAACATCAACATCCACGACCAAGAGCAAATTAAGTTTCCGATCACGGACGGACTGCGTGGAATGAGCATTGGCCAGACTCACTTTCGAAAGAAATGCTCGCGACATGCTGTGCAGTACACACGATGCCGATGCGTTCTGCCGATGACCTCAACTCCAGCGCATGTGGAGGCACTCACACTCGCATTGGCGCCAGTTTACATTCGCTCAAGCTCAGCTGCCGATTCAACTACGTAGGCAAACAACGCCGCCACGCTGAGTAATGGTGAAGTTTTTAAAACAGACGCTCATCTCTATTCAAGGTCGACTGAAGCCAGATCAAGCTCAAGCTGGAAGCAACAAGTCGATTCGATCGTGGTTAGCTCGACTCGTGCAGCGCGGTGTCGTCGTTTAGAGCCGATGACACGGGGCTCACTGGCATGAAGTATCGGTTGATGGCATCCTGGAAACGCTTCCCGTATAACCCGGGCTCGATAATCGTTGGTGACGACTGCCCCGCGATCATGCCGACCGATTTGCCGACACTCTCCACACGCTTGATCAAATCGAACTGACGATAGTAATCGATGATCCCGATCGTCATCTCCGTGCCGGCGAGTTTTTCTTCACCAAGCCCGACAACCAGCGAGTAGTCGACAATGTTGATCGAGTTGAGAAACTCGGCATCGTTCTTCACAGCCTTCACGATGAGACTATGACCTTCAACGAGCACCCCCAGCGGGTGACCTTCCGAGTGTTCAAGCAAGTTCCCGTCCAAGAGCACACGCGAGGGGCTGTGCTTCTTTTGGCCCTCGGCTAGCTTGATGTACCGGTTTCGCGAACTTCCCTTCAAGTCGTAAGTGCGAGTGACTGTCTTGTGGGTGAACACATTCTCCATGACGGAGATGTACTGGACAGTCTTCTGACCAGTCTCTTTGTTGACGATCATCGTCTGGTAGAGCCCCACGGTCTTGGAGATCACGCTCTCGGTCCCTTCGAAGTACACCTTGGACATATACTTGAAGTAGCCAGGCAGCACCTCCACGAAGCTCTGTATGCAGTGCAATCAAAGCAACAGTGAAGATTAAATGATGATCTCAAGCGACTCAACACAGACAGCAAAGCTCAAGCACGAACCTGCAGCTCTGTTGACGAGATGTGCTTAATCACAAAGCGGTCGTCAAGCGTTCTGTAGAACGACGCGCCAGACTTGCCGCCACTCGCGTTCCAGTTGTTCACGTGGGCAATAGAGAAGAGGAAATTGTCGAGTGAGCCGTAAAACAGTTCACGAAGCACCTCAAACTACAAGCAAGCGTGACAACCGAGAAGTGCAGATACTGTCAGCAAGCAAGCCCACGACACAAGAGTGCAAAGCAACAACTCACCTGAAGCGGATAATAGGCGACGGTCGAGAACTCCCACGGTGAGTTGTGCATACTCCCTGAGCTCTCGCCCGAGAGAAGAGAAGCGTGTAGTGGGCGTTCGCTGACCGAGTATTTAAAAGGAGCATTGAGTGACGTCTCGAGTGCTGCGCGCGACCAGTTGGTCTGCACTGGTGACATTGCCGAGCGCTGCTGGTTCAGACTCGGCGCCACCGACGCTGCGACTTCCTTGTGGACACACAGTTTCCACGAGTCGAGCTGCTCGTCATATAGATCCGACGAGAGTGCATACGCAACGCACGTGACAGGCTCCGAGTTGTTGACGAGCACGACGTTGTCTCCTGATCGGTACGGCAGACTTGGGTGGCCTGCAAGAAGCGCTTCAGGAAGCTCCACATGGAAATCGCTGCTAGCTGAATTCCGACCTAGGACTCGGTATAAATCCCAGAGTGCAGTCCGCCAGCCCGATTGCGACGGTTGCTATTCCACCATGAAGACACAAAGCAAGACAAAAAGAAACGCATGAGACCTCGGCTCATTCCAAAAACAAGCCGGACACCAACAACTTACATCCTTCAGGTCGCCGTTTCTTCCGTTCAGTCGATCATACGAGTGGCTTAAAGGCGTCTTCTTCCCGCTCTCAAAGCTCGTGAACGACGACGCAGTAGACGACACGATCGAGCTTTCAGGGGAGATGTCTGATCCGTTGATACTCAATGCGTCGCTTGAGCCGCGCTTCGTTCTCTCCTTGCCATCCCAGTGGAAATCCGACGAGTCTCGCGATATTGCGCTCGGCGCCAGCGGTGCACCATCCTCGCGATTCCGTGGTGACGCGATCGGCGACAAGACAGTTGGTGTGCTGAACGAAAAGCCTGCGAGCGTGAACGAGCTGCTCGCCATTGCGGCCGTCGCCTCTTTGGACAAATTCTTTTTGATCAGCTTTCGGAGCTTGAGCATGCGATCGATCCATCGACAAGCCAACAGGTACATCGATCGCTGCGCAATGTCGCACTCTGCGAGACTGTTTGCGGCATTCGCCTCGAGCTTCTCGATGCGGTGCAGGAACACGAGCTGGTCGGACTGGATGAGCTTCTTCAAGCAGACCACTTCGAGCACGATCTGCGCCTGGAGCCCGTCATCGCACTTCTCAAAGGCCTCCACGGCTTGCTTGACGCCTTGCACTTTCTCAGTGAAGAGCTTAATGAGCGAGTCCAGCACTTGCTTCATGTCGAGCAAGCGCTTCGTCACCACGATCTTCACTGCCAGCTGGTCATCCTTGCTCTTGATGACGCTATCGTCAAAGCTGAATCCGCGTCTGGCGCGCTGATCTTTGACCACGAGGCGGAGTGGGACCTTTGCTGCAAAGTCAAAGCGCGCGACCCAGTCGCCTACGTTGAAGAACAGTACATGCGACTTGGTAGAAGAGTGCGGACACGAGCCATTCACAGCTGGCAGGAGCTCGGAAATCGTTGTGTCCCTAGACTGCTCTTCCAGGAACATAATCTCGAGGAATCGCGCGAATGAATACTTGTAAATGTACTTTTCCAGCGGGATGAAGGGCGTCACCATGCCGTTGCACTCGTGACACCAGCGCCAGAACACAATTGCCGGGTAGCTCTCTCGTTCTGCCACCGTGCTGTTCCTCGAGCCTTCAAGCTGTGGTGGCGGCTCGTAGATGCCAGTGAGCATCGCCATCACGTTGACCTCGCGTCCCAGGATCTTCGTCATCAGTGCTGCCGGTCGATTGATGGCATCACTAGATGACTGCTTCACAGCATCATCTTGATCTCCGTTCTGGTTGCTCAGGGACTTCGAGATCGGCAAGCGGTTCTCGAACGGGAGCTCTTCAAAGGAAATGGTAATTGTTCCCGTGCGACAGCTGAACGTCTGGACGTGATCGGCCATCGCGTAGCTGCACTTGGGGTTCTATAGACAGGGTCGCACGTACAATTGTGTGTTAAAGACTCGCAAACTGGCAATGAACCTGTTAAAGAAGGCTGACATACCTGGCACTTCACCATCAATACGCTCATCTCCTGGTTGAGAAAGTTCCCGAACGAGACGTCCTCTTCCGAGTATGCCTCGATGCCAAAGAAATTGGACCCCGAGCACGGATGATATTTCACACGCATGCTCGATGCTTCGCGAACGCGAAGCGTGCAGGTCGTGTACCACGTCGAGCTCACATCCAGCAGTCCGCGCTCCGACAAGGCAGCGCTTCCTGCAGCGAAGGCGTTCCCATTCAGATCGAGATCCGAGAGAACGTGCGCTTCGAGTAGCAGCCGGTAGGTAAGTGACAGCACCGAGCGCGTGAGCGTCTTTAGGATGCGGAGCTTGGCCTTCGTTGGCCCCGTGAGCAGCACCGTGCAGCCATTCAGCGGGTCGCAGCCATCCAAGTACAGATACGTCTCTGTCTTCGCCCGATTGTTGCCAGCATGTGCTGCGACAGGAGCCACTGGCGTGCTACCCTCAGTTCCATTAAGCCCGCGTTGCTTGTCCAACTGCTCGTCATCATCTGGTACTGTCGGCAGGGTCTTGACCAGGAATGAGCGACACGTGCCGACAACTTCGTCGGCTTTTGACTTGTCAACGTGGTCCACTGATGTCAGTAAAGCGGCTCCTGTGTGGCGACTGATGCGCTCGAGGATCTCAAACTTGACGTTGAGTACAATGCCCACACGGCGTGCGCGCAGCAGCTCCTGTGCATACCGAGACACTGTGCGCTCGACAAAGATCACGTCCGGCTTGAGTGCCGTGATCTTATCCACGAGGATGCTCATGTAGCTCTTCTCCTGCTCGAGTAGCGTGTCGAGCGAGTTCAGGCGCCCAGCACCAGCGGACCGGTCGTAGCTAATGCCGCACGCAAAGAGCAGGATCCGCGGGTTTGAGACCTGACGCGCCATCTGCTTGTGGCTCAGGTGCTTGCGACACAGCGTACCGGCGATCCACTTGAAGTGGAACTTGCTCTCCGTCGAGATGTTCTTCTGTACCGTCTCTACCGTCGCGATGCTCTTCACTTTCACGAGACTAGAGTAGTTGAAGCCGTTGTCGGCGCGAAAGTTCATGCTGAAGAGCAGGTGGCCGGCGACGACGAACGCAATGTCCTCCAGTGACGTCGCAAGTTGCTTGATATCGATGCCAGTGCTTGCGCTATTGTCTCCGGCCTGTATCTGCGACTGGAGATCCGATGCCGCTGCTTGCACGGCCTGTGCGATGCCCGCGCGAATCTGGTTATGCGCGCCTTGCTACATATTCCAACAACAATAGTAGCAGTGAAGACCCAGAATTAAACAATACTTCACCCAAAGAGCTTCGGTGCAAACGCACGTACCATGTACTTGCCGAGCCCAACCTCTCGCTGGCTCTGCACATCGCTCTTGAGACGGTACGAGACTGGAGGCTGAGTTGTAAACGAGTCAAGGGCTTCAATCGCAGGCGATGCTGGCGAAGTTGAAGAGGATCCTGGGATGCTGAGCTTCAGTTGCTGTAGCTCACTCTCCAGCAACCCACCACTCTCAATCGCGCCGAGGAGCTCTGCGCTAGATCGCCGGCGACGCGCCATGTGCGGTCGAGGTTGGAACGTTCTCTGCACGCGCATCCCATCAAACTCGTCCACGTCCATCGACTCGGACGACTGGATCGTGAAGAGCTGTGGTCGCTTCGAAAACACGCGGCCATTTAATTCGACAGCATCTGGCGATGGTGGTGAGTCCAAGAATGAATTCGTCGCGGAGCTGAACTCGATCGAGTCCATTGTGCTCCCGCCAACAGCCTCGATGGCCGCACTGCAGAGCAGTGGGGAGACCGTATCGACATCTGGAGAGCGATGGTCTATCGCGGCGCCCAAGCTGGTGCCGCGACTGAGCGAGGTGCGGCGCTGCGCGTGCACCATCGTTTTCTTCAGCTCGGCCTCTTCAACGTAGCGTGCGCAAAAGTTGCACACGCGGATCTGTCCCGTGTGCCCGTGCGGAACTCCATCAATGAACCGCTCGCTGCACTCAAAGCAGAAAATCTGGCCGCAGAGGCGGCAGTGGTGGCGCCGTCGGAAGAACGAGAACGCGACGCCGCAGTCGTAGCAGACCTGTGGGTACATTCGCGCATCAATGATAAAACACAAATCAGCAGAGCTATCAAGTCGCCATCGCTAGAAAGGCAGCAGAATGAGAAAAACGGAACGCACTTTGCAGAGATGGTCGGGCATCCAGTACTGCTGGCTTCCCGCTGAGTGGGGCGGAGCAGGCAGAGTTTGCGCAGCATGGTCTACAGCAGCACACGGAGCGAGTGACATACAGTTAGCACTCCCACTGGGTACGAGTATAAATGGCTACTACTCACCCATGTGGCTTCTCGGGCGCTCGCTCATGGGAGCTTTCTACACATTCACGCGAACAGCAGCAATTAGTCCAGATGCCTATATAGATAGCTCTGTCTTGTAAAAGGCGCACCTGGAACGTTGATGACTCCATGAAGCCGGGCATGGGGAAGGTCGTCAAGCTGCCCAGCAGAAGGAATGGCATTTGGTGTGGTGAGAAACGGGGAGCTACACATGACTGAGAGCACGTACCGCGACGGGTCCAAGTCGAGCCGTTGCTGCTGGTGCTGGTGTTGGCGCTGCGTCGTGGACTGCGCCTGCCGCGACGCCATCACGAGCACAGAGGCGCTCTACGCTCTCACGTAGACGAGGAGCTCACTGATGACTTGTGAAAATCTTCTCGCGTTCGTTCTTCGCTCTCATCAAAATCAGAAGCAGCAGGGCTGTTTTGGGTGATGTCATCACTCTGTTTTAGGTATATCTAACTGTTTTGGGCTTTCAGGCTCTTTTTTTATTTGGGCTAATTTACTAATTTGAGCGAACCGTTTTGGGCGATTGCGGCACTTGTTTTGGGCTCGTCACTTGCTTCAAAAATTATCCGCGATTCATGAATATTTACACAACAAAGCTCATATTTGGTGGGGTGCGAAGACGGGTTGTGGTGCTCGGATTTGGTGGAATAACAGCTCAAATCCGTTGAATATTCACCAAATTTCACACAATTCATCTCGGCAAGATCCGGAGCCAAGCGGGCATATTCATGGTGTGTGTCATATCAATTAATTTACCATACAATAGGCAAGAATAAAAAGTGGTACAGCTAAAAAAAGTTGGAAAAGTCAAATGCACCAGTTAAAAAAAAGAGGAATTATATTCTCTAGCGTTCTTGAGCATTGCAGTGGCTTCATTATATTATGAAATGCTACAAATTAAAGTTCTCAACTGCAAAGTGGCCCATAAAAGGTAAATTCTCAGCTGAACTTGTGTTTGGGCGAGACAAATGGAATGCCCTTACACTTAGCGCTTCCAAATAGCTATTTTCAAAATTCGACTTTTTCTCGACTTTTAAAATAGCCATCCAACTTAAAATCGGCAGATCGTGTCAAGTAGGCGAAACAGCTATTTCGTGTTTCCCAATACCTAGTTTGCCCTCTTAAATAGCTGTTTTGGCGCTACTCAACACAATTGACGAAGCATGATTAAGCTCACTTTCGCACAGGAGCAGCAGATTTATCTGTAGGCTCGTCGCGATCAGATGACCCTGACGTCCGTCGTAGAGCGCACGAAGACCGAGCTCGCTGTGGCACTTCATCCTCCTGTCCAACTCTCTACTGCAACAGTCAAGAGCAATTTACTGAGGCATGACCAGTTACCTGTTAACAGCTTTTATACTGGAGAACTTGCTGTTCAGAGACAACGACATGCGGCGATGCGAGTGGTGCGTCGAGATGGTAAACGGGGAGAGAGAGCGTGTATCTCCCACGACATTGGCATACCGCCGACTTCTCCGGTATTTCAGCGATGCCAAGCAGAGCATTGACATTTCAATGTACGTGTTTACGGATCCAAAGGTATTGTGTGCTGACCTATTAATTTATTTGTCCAAATATTGTAACCAGGCGTTCCCGAGTTACTCAGCACGATACACAGAGTGAAGAAGCGTGTGTTACACGACTTCCACAAAGGCTCGTGATAGAAGGGATAAGCAGTCCCTGCGATCTAATTGCCTGTTTACAATATAGCAATGTGGGCGAAAGGGGAAGGACTTTAACTTGCTTGCAAGCAAGGCAAAAGGGAGACTGTTTATTTAGGCCCCGAGGGCGGCCCCGAGAGCGGGCATAAATTACTAGAGCTTTGTATACTATAGCTAGGCCTAAATAAAGCTACTTTGACTGGCTATGGAAGCTCAGTGTTTCTGGTTGGCTATTTATCTCTCATAATTGCCAGTGACAAGGCTGCGTCATCGCTGGTCATAACTGTTTGTAAAGTACGCGTGAGGTACGTAGCTGGCCCCTGGCAGGGTAGCCAGGGCAAACCTGAGCTAAGTTCAGCCTTAAAGATATTGCACAAACAGTAGCTTGGCAGAGTGGTTACCGCAGTGTAACTCACTCGTGTACCCCGTTACTAATATGGATCTCATTTATGTCATTTATTGTATTTATTCGCTTGCAGATATACTGATCGCCAGTCCAGCTGTCGTTTGTGCTGTTGCCGACAAGAACGGGGTGATCCCAACAGCGAGCTGGACCGTATGCACAAATCTCTAAATATGGATATTTTTTTTTGACCTGGTCATTTTTGTAAGTAACATGCTTATTTCGTTCATTTACAGGGCATTGTCGTACGGTTCAAGAAGATAGCGATAATAATGCGCCACAAGGTAAATATTATATTAATACCCCACAGTTTTATTTTCTATTAATCTGTGGCTGACATTTATTTTTTTGTTTAACTTTAAAGTACTGTGTTCTAGACAGGAAGATAGCGATCAATGGTAAGGTGTTCTTCAAAAACCTATTATAGTATGTGAGTGTCGGCTGATTGTGTTATTGTGAGGGGTCGTATAATTACAGCAAGGCAGCTCACACCAATAACGACGAAAATCTGTTCAGTCATCAGTGGATACGGAGCTGCACGTGTGCTTATTTATTTATTGTTGATAAACAATTGTGTATATACAACATTAACCAAATATGTTAGTTTTTTTTCTGTTTTTATCAGAAAAAATCATGTCGGATTTCAACCGGAAGTTCCGTTAATATAAACCAACAAGACACCCCAAGTCAAGAAGACTGTAGGAAGATGCCAGGGTCCGTGGCTCGCAAGGTCGTAAGACTTACTGTGCAAGTCGTTGTATTTCCTTAGCCTCTGGTTAATCGCGATACTATGATGTTTAACTACATTCCTAAAATAAAATACAATTTGAGCGTATTTATTCGAGAAATAAAGTTACCGGTTTCTTAAAATAGAAAAAGCTTTTTTAAATCTTATTTTGGGATATAGTTTTTTTGGTTTAATGTGAGAGTTCCAAACGCAGTCCCTCACAAATTTGTCAAAAACTCGATATTTTAATGTCAGAAAACAGTCGTTCTTTCAAAGCTGAAATAATGCATTTGTGACATATAGCAAAAGATAAAGACTGATTCCGATACATTTCCAATATAAAATTTCTTCATCTTTTGCTTGAAATCGTATTAGTCTCGCCATATAGCAACAAATAAAGATATTTTCTATAGAGCATGTATGGAAATCTATCTGTATGTTTTGCTTGGACGATTTACATTTTTATATTCCGCACAAATTCATTTCAATGCCTCGAGAGGGATGAAATTTAAAGATTGAGCCTTTTATTTTGCACTTCCTGTGTTACTTAATAAGTATCTCAAGTTGGTAAAAAAAAAGAGCCATCATGCATTTTTGTTCAATCGCCAGTTTTCCCCATCAGGTGGTGTTCGCTTGTGGAGAAAAAAGTGAGAGAGCCATCGCTCGCAGTTGATGCCCAGAGCTCCAACTCTCTCTCTCTCTCGCTCTCTCGCTCTCTGTCTACCGTCGCACTGCTACAATTGCTGACTCGCTGACTCACTCCACGATGAGCAAGGTGCGTATGTGGCTCGCTTCCTCCTTCTGTAGCAGCGCGACGAACGCGCTCGTCAAGGATACTTTTTTTTCCAATATTTGTTCATATGTCTTACCGAATGGATGGCTACACGTACTTGTTTACCTGCTGCAGGACGTGCTCATGACCGTGCTCGCGCGCGAGATGGAGCGCATCGCAAAGCAGACCGAGAACTGGCAGGAGCGTCTCGCGGCGCTGGGCGAGATCCAGCGCGCGTTCGAGACGCTCGACGAGGTCACGGCGGTCGGGCCCGAGGTGTGGAAGATCCTCAAGCCGCTGCGCGGCGTGGTACTGGACTTGCGCTCGCAGATCGTCAAGGAAGTCTGCGGCCTGCTGCTCGCGATCTCCAAGGTCACGCGCGACGCGATGGTGCCGTTCCTGCGCGAGATCCTGCCGACGCTCGTCGAGGTGCGCGGCGGGGGCAACAAGGTCTGCGGCAACTACTGCAACGAGTGCGTCGAGGCGCTGATTGCGAATACGGTCGTCAAAGGTCCGACGTTAAAGTACTTTGTCGACTCGCTGCTCGAGAGCAAGAACAAGCTCATCCGACTCTCGTGCATCACGGCGCTCAAGCTCACGCTCCTGCATTGGAGCGCCATGCTCGACAAGAACGACGTGCAGCAACTCGAGAAGGGACTCAAGAACGCGCTCTATGACGCATCGTCGTCCTGTCGCAGCCAGTCACACGAGTTCTTCCTGCTCTTCCAGCAGAAATTCCCCAAGCGCGCGGCGTTACTCATGACCGTCGTCGACTACAAAGTGCAGAAGCGTCTCGAGACCCTTATAGCCGACTCTTCACCGGTACGAACTTTGCAGCTTGGTGTGCGAGAGTGGACTTGCATTAACCTCTCTTATTATGTGTGCTTGTTTACTTCTGTAGCGACCTGGAGATGTTAAAGCCGCATCGGTATGTAGATACAAGCCCTTTCGCTCGACGAGGTCTCATTTATACGAGGCACCAACTCGAATCTGACTGACTATGATCTGTTTGTTTTCAGATTTCACACAGCAGAGCGAGCGGCTCCATTTCCGGCAGTGTGGACGACAATGGACCGTCTCCGGCGGAGCAGACGCTCTCGGGATACAACTTTGACGTGGGCGACCGCGTGTGCATCCCCGACAAGGAGCTCTTCGGCTTTGTCCGGTTCCTCGGCGAAATCGAAGGCGCTAAGGGCGTCTGGGTTGGCGTCGAGCTCGATGAGCCCTACGGCAAGAACGACGGTAGCGCAAAGGGCAAGTACTATTTTAGATGCAAGCCCAAGCACGGCGTGTTTGCGCGTCCGCACCAGATTTTCCTCACGATCTCGGGCGCAAAGCTCCAGGAGCAGCACGACAATCTCCACCGAGCAAGTGTGATAAGCGACGACATTCCGGAGCCATCCAGTGACGACCCGGCCATGAAGGCGCTGAACGAAGAGCTCAACGACGCCAGTCTGGACACGTTTGAGCCAGAATCACCGACCCCCGCACTGCCGCTGCTAGAATCGACGGAGCACCATGACGAGCCGTCGGCGCTCAGCGTCGTGCTCGTGAAGGCCTCGGTGGCGCACCGACGGTACATCAACCGCCTGCTGCAGTACGCGCGCTCCGAGCTCGAGGAGCACCAGCGATTTGAGAATTACGCGGCGACCGCAAGCTCAGCCGATGCCGTGCAATATTTGCAGCAGCTGCAGAACTGCGCACAGGACAAGATCGTACTCTCGGACATGTTCATCCAGGAGATGATCCAGGCCCAACAGGCTGCACGGGAGTCTTGAAGTTGTTGTTGCAAAGTTTTTCAGGAAACAAAGCTGATTTTTGAGAACGAATTGGTCAAATTTCATGTTCCAGTTTTGTGAGGTGGTCCACATAATAATTACGAGCTTGCCTGGCGGACATATGCCTTTTTAATCTTGATATATGTATGCTGAAATATAAGAGAATCGAGACAAAAAACCTCAAGGGTTCTAGCCCTAAATTTACCATTTTTTTCAAAACAAATCACTCCTAATCGAAAAGTAGAATTAGGATCGACCCAAGAACTTCGTCGGCGTCACTCTCCTCCACACGTGTATGATTTCACACGTCAGCACAAAGTCCGCGGCGCGATTCCTGCCGTCCAGGTGTGCGCTGCTAAGCTGAGTGTGCTTGCGTGAGTTGTTGGTTGAAGCGAAGAGAGAACTTCCCCACAACTTATCTGCAAAATTAGCACCGAATAATCCATAAAACACGTATTTTCATGTTTTATATCAGCACTGTATAATTGTCAATTTTACTGATATAGCAACCTCGCTTATCGTTTTTTGTACCAGCTTCCTTTGGTAAGTGGGTATAATTCTAGATCTATTATGTATAAATAAAGCTACGTTGTGCTCTATTTTGTCCCGACAAACGAACATGGGGCTCGGCAAGTACTGCTTCGATGTGGACGCGTTCGCGGCGGACGAGTTCTCTGTGGCGGCGTTCCTGGAGGAGTGCCGCACGCGCAACCCGATGGAGACGGTCCACCAGGACCTGCGCGACTTCCAGACGTCGCTCGAGAACCAGGTGCGGCCACGTGCAATGAGCTCTCTAATCGACCACTGGGCCTGTGGTGTCGCTATGTGTGTTCATATGTGATGCGTTATCGTTGCTGCCTGTGTATACATAGCTGGTCGCGATCATCAACGAGGACTACGCCGAGTTTCTGCAGCTATCGTCCAAGCTGAAGGGCGTGGACGAGGCGGTCTCGTCCGTGCGTTCGCCGATCCTTGCGATCCTGAAGCGCGTCGACCTCGTGCAGCTCACGCTCGTACGGTTTGCCGCATGTGTTTAAATGTAGCTGCATACTGCAAGTTCTCTCTAACGTGAATTTCGTATGTTTTGTGTGCATGTAGAGCCAGCTGCAAACCAAGATTCACTCGCAGTTGAAGTCGTTTGAGGATCTCAGCAAGCGCGAAAAGGACCTCCAGCTCAGCATTCGGTGCGTCGTGTCTTTCTTATTGTATAGAACGTGCTCTTATAGATAAACTAACCGTGTTGCTATGCCCTTTGAAGGATATCGGAGAAACTCCTGCTGCTGGAAGAGCTGCTGGAGATCGCCAGTCCGCTTGGCGATGAAGATGGCACTAACAATAGAGACGAAGAGCTCCCAGTCAGTGATTCAGAGAACGATGAAAGTGACGATGGCTTCGACAACTTTGACAAGATCAAGCGCTTGGCCACGAGTGAAAGCAGTAGCGCTGCTGAGACATGTGCACGACTGGAGCGCGCGACGCAGAACCTTGTGCAGCTCGAGCTCGAGTTCTATGAGGGCGTGGACATTCCCACCATCCAGGTACAGACCTACCATCACGTGTATAGCGCAGACTTCGTCCTAACCTTATCTACTGATGGCTGCAGAGTGAAGAAAAACGCCTCGCTGTGATCGAAGAGATGATGTTGCGGCGCCTGGAGACTGAGTTCGCGACCGAGATCTTCCCAGACACGTTCTACAACCGCGATCACGCGATTAGCGCCACAACGCTCAGCTTTCTCTTGCGGTCTTACGTGTTGCTGCAGAAGAGCGACATCCCAGAGGAAATGGTCGGCCGACTGCTGCTGCTCCCATTCGCAGATGAGAACGTGACACGTGGCAAACTCGATGGTCGCGTACGCGGCTCCTGTGAGGGGCTACAACAGATCTACGACGCGATTCTCGAGTTCGTCGCGAACAAGTTCAGCGAGATCCTTGCGCTTCCGATCTGTCATGGCGAAGCCAAGTGCTCTGTCGACATTCTGGGCAATGCGATCTGGAAACCGCTCTACGATATCCTCTCGACGAAGCACACTATTATCTTCCAGGCAGCCGACCCCGACAGGTTCCATCGCAGTTATACACAGAGCATGCGGTTTCTTACAGAGATGGAGCAGCGCTTCTGCGTAAACGAGACCATGAAAATGCGCTTCCGCTCGCACGAGAGCGTCGTGGAGTTCAAGGAGAAGTGGAACATGGACGTATACTTCCAGCTGCGGTTCTCCCAGCTGTCGGCCTCGCTCGAAAAGTCGTTTGGCGTGAAGCGTGAGGAGCAGAACCCGGATCTATCGCTCAGTGGCGTGCGTTTCCTGTTTGCAAACTCGAAAGCGCTCTGGGCCGCAATGTGCGAGTGCTGGGCACCGAACGTCTTCCTCCAGCCACTGGTGCCGAGCTTCAGCAAGCTCTCCATGCAGCTGCTCTCGTTCTACATTCAAGTGTGGAAAGCTCCGCTTTTGGACGCAGTGGAGCAGCTCAAGAGCGGCAACAAGGTGGATTTCAGCGCGCTGCCGCTCTACTTCGTCGACAACGAGGAGGATCTGGTCTGTGCTGGGAGCGATTTCCACATCCTGCGCGACAAGGTGGGTGTGAAGAGTGTTGGAATATGTGGGAGCTCGCATGGGGTTAGCTGAGGTTGTTACTCTGTTTTGATGGTATTTTAAACTGTAGATCGTCAGTGAGCTGTTTCCAGTTGTGGCGAAGCACGTCGAGCCATTCATGGATTCTACCAGCAATAGTGACGAGTTCGTTGCAGAATTCTTTATCGAGGTGCGCTGTCTGCATGTTATATCGCGAGCTGGCTTGTGAGAGTTGATTTTTATCCTGTTGTGCTAATCTGTGGATGACAATGAAGCCCCTAGCGGCGCTTGAT
This sequence comes from Globisporangium paddicum, assembly GCA_023334015.1. Classification (NCBI taxonomy): domain Eukaryota; phylum Oomycota; class Peronosporomycetes; order Pythiales; family Pythiaceae; genus Globisporangium; species Globisporangium paddicum. The sequence goes on from JAASFV010000001.1 coordinate 112,133, forward strand.
GAGCTCGAGAACTGCTGCTGGACTGCAGCGTCGATCATGGTCGCAGAGGAGTGCAAGAAAGTGCTTCCAGCGCTGCGGTGCGTTTCTCTTCTCGTGTTCTCTGCATGAGCTGTACATAACTGTAGCATTGCACTCACGAGCTGGTTTGAATCATTTTGTGTGACAACAGGACTGTGAAAGGACAATATCAGATGACCAACAAACCACCGCCAACAGTGGCGTCGTCTTACGTGTCCAACATCATCAGGTATTGCTCATTCAGCTGACATTGTCAGATTCAGCGCTCCCACTAACAAGTGCCTATATTTCTGTCATGTAGCCCGCTCAGTGAGTTTGTGGGCAAGTGGGGCGTGCACTTCTCGGGCGCGAGCCGCCAGCAGCTCTTTCTGCGCATCTTGGACGACCTCTGCGAGCTCTACGACTCGCTCTCGACGGAGCTGCTCAAGTCTGCGCAGGAGCTCGAGGAGTCGCTCAAGAGCCGCAAGCTGCAGCGCAACATGTCATCAAGTCTTGTGACCAGTGGCTCATCGCTCTCAGACACGGGCAAGATGCGCATGCAGCTGCTTCTCGACCTTCAAGAGATGCAACGGTGCGTGGGTTGTTTCCCTTAGCTTGCTCTGTACTGAAGCACACTCTTTGACTGACGGCTTCTGGGGGCTCATGCTTGTATCGATAGCCAAGTGCTGGAGTTGGATTTCGACTTGGCGCTCTGTCCAGCGTTCCAGCGAGCGCTTGCAAGTCTCTCGCAGTCATGAGAGCCGAGTCAAGAGAGTATTGTCAGCACCTGTATCACTGTTGGTGGGCTTCAAAACATTTTTGATTGGGTAAAACTGTTGCCATAATTGCCAGAAAAATATGTGATTGGCTGAAATCAAATGGTGATCAGCATTTGCCAATTTTGACATCTCACTCTGACAACCATGACAACGGCGGCCAGCAGTGCGCACTGGAGCGCGTCGCTATGGACCTGGGGCCTTTCGCTGGCGCTGGCGACGCTCTCGCTCTGGAAGTTGCACGACCTCGCAGCTGCAGCAGCTGATGCGCACAAGAAGCAGCGCAAGCGCGGCTCACCCGAGTACAGACACGGCTTCACGGGTCTGATCGGCGACACGCCGCTGCTGGAGCTCACGAGCCTCTCCAAGGCCACTGGATGCACCATCCTGGTAACATACCGCTATGATCGCCAATGCAGCTGCTCTTGTACGTCGTGCTGACTTTATGAGCTCTGTGGTTTGTGGCTATCTATGTGTATTGAATTGTCCAGGCGAAAGCCGAGTTTCTCAACCCGGGCGGGAGCTCAAAGGACCGCGTCGCCAAAGGCATCGTCGAGGACGCCGAGCGCCGCGGCCTGCTGCGCGAGGGTGGCACGATCGTCGAGGGCACGTCGGGCAGCACGGGCATCAGTCTCTCACTCGTCGCGCGAGGTCGGTTTGGCTTGTGATATTGTCGTGGGATGGCTGTTGTGTGTCACTCACAAGTTTCTATCTCGTGTCCGTGTCGACAGCTCGAGGGTACAAGTGTATCATCGTGATGCCGGACGACCAGGCGAAGGAGAAGAGCCAGCTGCTCGAGCAGTTTGGTGCGCACGTCGAGTTCGTCAAACCCGCGTCGATTGTGAACGCCAAGCACTACGTGAACGAGGCCAAGCGCCGCGCCAAGGCCATCAAAGGTGAGCTGCCGAGTTTTCACTTTTTGTGTTGATACTTTCTCGATGCTAACGAAGCATTACTGAATGTATGTTGACAGGTGGATTCTTTGCCAATCAGTTTGAGAACACGGCCAACTTTAAGACCCACTACTCGACGACCGGGCCCGAGATCTGGAATCAGACCCACGGCAAACTCGACGCGTTCGTCATGTCGTCCGGCACGGGTGGAACGATCGCGGGCGTCTCGGCCTACTTGAAGGAGCAGGACCCGAGTGTCCAGGTCTTCTTGGCTGACCCACCAGGCTCGAGCTTGTACAATAAGGTACGATAAAGAGCTACGATGGCTTCACGTGGGGTCGCTTATCTAACGCAACCGAGCTGTTGTGCCTCATTCGTGCGACAGGTTCGCAGCAACGTGTGCTACACACCGCAGCAAGCGGAGGCCAAAGTGCGCCGTCACCGGTACGACACGATCGCCGAGGGTGTGGGCATCGACCGCCTCACGGAGAACTTTTTGTGCGCCAAGATCGACGACGCGTTCCTCGTGACGGACCAGGAAATCGTTGAGATGTCGCGCTTCCTGCTGCGCGAAGAGGGGCTCTTCGTGGGCAGCTCGAGCGCGCTCAACTGCGTCGCGGCTGTGCGCGCGGCGCGCAAGCTCGGCGCGGGCCGCACGGTCGTCACGATCCTCTGTGACTCAGGCCAGCGCCACTTAACCAAGTTCTGGAACGAGGACCACCTGCGCGACCACTGGCAGCTCGGCGCCACAGCCACGCACCTTGAGTTCCTCGAGGGGTCCTCTGGACAGCCCTGAGCAATTGGCAATGTTGTCTTGAGAACCGTGAGTGGCGGTCAGGTGACATACACTCACTCAAAAGTCAAAATTACGAAAATAACAACACTGGTCAATAATGTCAAAACAGCTAAAATCATGGCTCAAGGTTCGACTTGATTAAAGTATGAAGCTCTCAAATAGCTTCAAAACAAGCGAAAACATTTTGTCATCATCCGTTTACCAATTTACCAATTTGTGTGGAAGACACCAGTCGAAAAAAAGGTGAAAATGGCAGCATCAGTGATGCGCTGGCGTCTGCGCGGCGTGCTGCCGCAGCGCTCGTTGAGTGCGCTGCACACGCGCGCCGTATCGTCTTCAACTGCTGCTGCGTATGCAGGTGCTGCTGGTGACGCGCCCGTGCGCGTGCGCTTCGCGCCGAGCCCGACAGGCTACCTGCACCTTGGCGGCCTGCGTTCGGCGCTCTTCAACTACCTCTTCGCCAAGAGCTCCGGCGGGCAGTTCATCCTGCGCATCGAAGACACGGACAAGGTGGGTAGTACTTTTCATATCTTAGCTGAATACGCTGCAGTCGTAGCTCACGCCATGTGCTTGCATGCATTACAGACGCGTCAAGTGGAAGGCTCCGTCGAGGCACTTATCGAGAGCCTCAAGTGGTGCGGCGTCGAACCAGACGAAGGTACGCATGATGGCTTGTATTAGTGCCAGTAATGAGGGCAGCGCGACGTACTGGCTCATACCACGAAATGCTTGTACTTAGGTCCAATACAGGGTGGACCACACGGGCCGTACATCCAGTCGCAGCGCCTGCCGATCTACAAGGAGCACTCGGAGAAACTCATCGAGGTGCCATCTACACCTTACACTATACATTCATGACCGGTATGCCTTCACTAACACCCGAAGTACATTTTGTAAACACAGTGCGGCCATGCGTACCGATGCTTCTGCACGTCGGAGCGGCTCACGAACCTGCGCGCGTCTCAAACTCGCAATGGTGAGGCGACCATGTACGACCGCGCGTGTCTGGGCCTGGCCCCCGAGGAGGTTGCGGCGCGTGTCGCACGCAGCGAGCCGCACACCGTACGCCTCAAGATCCCGGACGGCAAGACGGTTGTGAAGGACCTGCTGCGCGGCTACGTGCAGTTCGAGCACGCGGGCATCGACGACCAGGTGCTCATGAAGAGTGACGGGTACCCAACGTACCATCTCGCGAACGTCGTGGATGACCACTTGATGGAGATCTCGCACGTCATTCGTGGCGAAGAGTGGCTCCCGTCTACCCCCAAGCACGTAATCCTCTACAAGGCACTCGGCTTCAAGGCCCCAGAGGTATATTTGAAGATATGACAGCCCTTAAGCTCTGGTGGATTATCTAACTGTATGATTTGTCAACCAGTTTGCGCACCTGGGCCTGCTGCTGAACGAAGACCGCTCGAAGCTCTCTAAGCGCCAGGGCGACGTCGCCGTCGAAGACTTTCGAGTACGTTAACCATTTGATTGTGATGTTGGTACTGGCGTTCACGTTATAGCTAACCCTTGTGTGTTGCTGTTATCGTGTTGCAGGACAAGGGCTACTTGCCGACCGGCTTGGTGAACTTTGTGGCACTGCTCGGGTGGAACCCAGCGGGTGGCAACAACCAGGAGATCTTTGACATGAAGGAGCTTGAGCAGCATGTACGTTTGCTCTGCCCTCTCAATCCTTTGAGTCTTTTGGAAACGTGAAGCTCACTCTCTATTGTTGTAGTTCTCTCTCGAGAATGTCAACAAGGCAGGCTCCGTAGTGAACGTAGAGCGCCTGCGCTGGATCAACTCGCGCCACGTGCGCTCGCTCTTTGCCGATGAAACCATTGTCGACGCACGCAAACAGCAAGTGATCGACGAAGTGCTGCCATTCATCTCATCCTCTCTGCCAGCTGACGTCGCTGAACAGGACTTGACCGCCTCATTTGGCATCTCATACA